>CAUYQV010051715.1:0-70456 GCA_963574575.1 Galagoides demidoff | reverse complement strand
TGTGTACCCCTCAGAGTTCCCCCCTGCGTGCCCCCCCCGGCCCACCTGTGTTCCCCTGAGTGCCCACCTGCGTTCCCCCTGAGTGCCCACCTGCGTTCCCCCTGACTGCCCACCTGCGGTCCCCCGGACTGCCCCCCAGCGGTCCCCCGGAGTGCCCCCCAGCGTTCCCCCGAGTGCCCCCCAGCGTTCCCCCCCGAGTTCCCACCTGCGTTCCCCCCAGTGCCCACCTGCGTTCCTCCCCGAGTGCCCCTGCGTTCCCCCCTGAGTGCCCACCTGTTGACGGTTATCAGTGACATGACAGGGGTGTGAGCATGCAGATGCCTCTTCAGTTCCCTGATGTCCGTCCTTTTCCACAGACCCCAGAAGCAGAGCTGAGGAAACTGCACACTGTCTTCCACGTGGCTGTGGCATTCTGAATTCCCACCAGCAGTTCACGGGGGTCCCAGTTTCTCCACTTTCTCGGCAACACTTGTTATTTTCTATTTTTTCAATAGTTGCCACCCAAAGAGTGTGAAGTTCTATGGGAAGTGATGCTGAACTTCTTTTCCCAGTTACCTATTGGCCATTTGTATGTCTTCTTTGCAAAAATACCTATTCCATTCCTGCGCTCACTCTTTAATCAATCGTTTTTTTCTTCCCTTTGCATCCCCTCAGGACTGCGCCCCCGGGTATTATAGAGGGAAGCTCCCAGAAGGCGGGGGCCGGGGATCACGCCCTCTGCTTGCTCCCTGCGTCCCCTGCAGCTGCAACAACCATAGTGACACCTGTGACCCTGAAACTGGAAAGTGCCTGGTATGCTGGACTGTGGGTACTTGCCTAAAGCCAGAATCTGGCAGGTGCTTAGTGTGCAAATGACCGCTCCACAGTTAGACTAGTCTCTTAGTTTAGCCAGAGGTTAAGTTGAGGTAAATAGGAGATATATTTCCTTGAGGAAGGCATACTGATGCTCTGACATTGTTGGTGGAAACTCTGTTGTAAATTTTGCTTCTTTGATGCATTCATTTGTTTGTGGGCATTAATTTCGGAATTGCAGTCACAGACCATGTAACCAACCACATTTGAGTTGACTGCCCATGTATACAAGGGTAATCCTCTAAGATTATTAATAGTACTGCATTTTTCCATACCTTTTCTGTGTGTAGATATATTTGGATGCAATAGATACTTACCGTATGTTACAGTTGCCTACAGTATTCGGTACAGTAACATGCTGCACAGGGGTGTGGGCCAGGAGCAATAGGTGGGACCCGTGGCCTAGGTGTGTAGTAGGCTAGACCATCTGGGTTTGGGTGAGGACACTGTGATGGTCTAGCAAGTCCATCTCACTAGGCACTGAATTGCCTGCTGGTGCATTTCCCAGACAGCATCCCCACTGCTACCCGTGCACAGTGTCAGCCCGTGTACCTGGGTCTTTCTTCCCCTACTTGTACCTGGAGTCCAAGTAGATGAGAACTTTACCTGACAGATCGGAGGCTCACCTGGAGGTCCTTTTTTTGACAGAACCTCAAGCTGTCCCCCTGGGTAGAGTGCTATGGCATCACAGCTTGCAGCAACCTCCAACTCCTGGGCTCAAGCGAGTCTCCTGCCTCCACTTCCCAAGTAGCTGGGACCACAGGTGCCCACCACAGCACCTGGCTATTTTTTGGTTGCAGCTGTCATTGTTGTTTGGTGGGCCCAGGCTGGATTCAAACCCGCTACCTTAGGTGTATGTGGCTGGTGCCTTAGCCACTTGAGCCACAGGCGCTGAGCCGTTAGGACCACCTCACCAGGGGGTCCTAACACAAGCTAATGCCCATGTTGGAATTTTGTTCTGGGTAAAATATTACTCTCTCATTGCATGTTTTAAAAATTGCATATTTTCCTGGGAGAAGGTAACACAATGGATGATTTATGTCTTAGTCTGTGTTTGGTTCTGGGCCACCTTCCCCCAAGATTGATCTCAGGGACATGAGAAGAGATCTGACCACTGAGAAGTACTGAGCGTTCCCAACGGAAGCCTTGTGGCCCTGAGGACAGACCCCTGTGCCCCAATGGAAGCCTGTGGCGCTGAGGACAGACCTCTGTGTCTGAGATTTAGCTTAAACCAAGGAGGCCATACTCCCGAGTGCTCATTTTTTAAATAACTAGAGTAGAAAGATTAGCTATTTGTCTAAGTTGCGCCAAGACTAACTTGCCTCAGGTAAAAAAGAAGCCTGAGAGACCTGGGTGTGGCCGAATCACAAGGAAACACAGGCAGAACAGAAGAACCAGGGCCCTGGGCTCACAGCCTGCCCTTGGCCATCATGGGTCTCCTCCTCCTGATCACAAGGATGTGTGTGCTGTGCATGGAATTTTAAGGCAGTTTACACTGAGAAAATGGCAGTGCACGGGGGAATTTGAAAAAAAAAAAAGTAGTGCATGTTTTCATCCTTAAGGAAAGATGCATGTTGGGCAGCGCCTGTGGCTCAAAGGAGTAGGGTGCTGCCCCCATATGCCGGAGGTGGCGGGTTCAAATCCAGCCCGGGCCAAAAAACAAAAAAAGAAAAGATGCATGTTAATCATTGCTAACTCCATTATATATGTGGAGTTAAAGAATGATTCCAGTCATACGAGGTAAAATGGACTTAATGAAGATGCAAATAGCTAAAATGCTCATGCCCCAGGCAAAAGCAAAGGCCTCATGGAGAAAATGAGATCTGATTTAATGATTTAAGGAGAATTGATTTAAGGCAAATAAAGTGAGATGTAATTAGTCAGTCACAGGGACAGAGGCCATGTGGAAGGTGATCAGTTTTTCATGCTTCATCTTTCCTTGGTGCAGCTAGGTATTCTGACAAGATTCAGTAGTTCTAGAAGATTAAATTATTACCCTGCCTCTCCTGGCCCAAATCCACCAGAACAAAATTACAAGAGCAGCAGCTGATCTGTTGGTTTGCACTATAGAAATAACACCCTGTTAAACCCACTGCATGAACAGTGGCCTTCCACCATGGCAGAAGTCTCTCTAGGGTAAATAATGCCTGATTGGGGGGGGGGTGTGTTTAGATGTTACCTGGAATTTACCCAAACCCATCAGACACTCCACCGGGGCCTGTTAATTGAATGTTGCAGTACACCACCGTGGCTACACATACTTCCAGAAGACTGGACAAAAAGTCTCAATTCAGACTGTCCTTCCGCAGTCTCGCTTGCAGAGCAAAACCCATCTGATTCAGGCTTCTTGTCCTTCATACAGATCTGTATTCTGTTTGTCCCCAGTGACATTGTAGCCACTTATTGCCAATTCCTTTCACCAAAACCCATTCTAAACAGAAAATAGTATCTGGGCTCAGTGTAGAATTTCAGGGTTGCAGTGGTCCTTCTAGTCTTGCCTGAGTCCCTGGAGATCTTGAATGTGGACCATCACATCCATGCCAAGTGACTATTTAACATAGATTTACAACCTCTGATTCACTCTCAACGCAGCTCAGCCCACCTTGGGCAGCTTGGGCTATTCCTGGGCCTGGCACCTCGGATCACACACCTTTGGGTGCAGTTTTCTTTGGAGCCATCGAGATAAACCACAAGTTCAGCTTTATTCATGAAACGTTTCAGCATCTCACAGATGCCTTCTGAAACTTGTCCTGTCTTCCCTGCTCTGGGAGCTCAGGACCTTCCCATCTCTCCTTGGTTTTCACCTTTTGTGGTGTAGTGAAAGTTCCTGTCCCTGTAACAGAATCTCCTACCCACTTCCCTGTGCTCATCATCATACAGGTGGCATCAACACCCTTTGGGGTCTGGTTTGTCATCTGGTACCTAGGATATTCCTCTCTACTTCAGGTCTTAGCAGGCATTGGTGGGAAGTACCCCTTGGAAGGTAGTGGAGAGACTGAGGACCAGGGAGATGGTGCAGGCTCCCCTCCCCGTCACCTGGGACATATGACTTATTTATTTATTTATTTATTTATTTTAAGACAGAGTCTCACTCTGTTGCCCTGGGTAGTGTGCTATGGCATCATAGCTCACAGCAGCCTCAACTTCTTGGACTCAAGAGAGCCTCTTGCCTCAGCCTTCTGAGCAGCTAGGACTACAGGCACCTGTCACAACACCTGGCTATACATACAACTGAACCTTTTTGCACCCCTGAAAAACTGGCGAACCTGCTCTGTGCATGGTCCACAGCAACGCACTCAGCCCACACTTCAGTTCTCATTAATAGGCCTTTAATTTTCTGCTTTTGGACGGCTTGCCTTTGTCTCTCTAGGAAGCCCGCAGCCTTTCACACGTACGGGGGGTTTTAACGCTGGAGTCGTGTTAGAGAGAAGCCCGGAAATCTGTCCCAGTGTTCTCTGTTTATTCCGTGCTTTTCCCTTGTAAGCTTTAGGCCATGTCATTAAAATAAGTATTGAACCTGTTTACTTTTTGTGAGAGAGGGGTTGAAAATTTTATTTCTAAAGAGAGGTCAGCATTAGGGGTTGAGTGGATTCCAGGAAAATTGATTTTCATGAGGTAAAACAGGAATACAACTTGAAAATGAAAAGCACTGGAATTTTTATTTATTTAAAAGAGACTTAAAATAGCAGGCTTTTTAAAGCATATAAAAGGATATCTTTCCATATCATCTTTCACTGCCGAGGACAGAAGTCTGAGTCAGTGTGAGCGTGTGCCGGGGGCCCTGCAGTGGCACCGCCTTTTGTACCCCAGATGAGGATTCCTGCACACAGGGCCTGCGTCAGGAGTGATGAATGGAGCAAAGGAAGGTTTTAAATCGGAGCCAGATGGCAACAACCTCTTGTGTTTTTTTAAAACTTATAAAATGTTTTTTTTTTTTTTTTTAAATAGGAAGACCACTGTCCAAATGATTACAGAAATCTTAACTGGAACTTCTAGGCATGGTCACATGTACCTGTAGTATAAACTACTTAGGAGGCTGAGGCATAAGAATCACCTTAGCCCAGGATTCCAGACCACCCTGGGCCACTTAGCAAGAACCCGTCTCTTAAAAAAGCAATTAATAGAAACATATTTGGCTGTTACAGGGACCTGTGGGTGGTACTCCAAGTTGTGAGTTTTCTTCCCTCACTGTCTGTTTCCTAAATCATCTGCTCACCTCAGTTCCCTATGGTGCTTAGTGAATTCTGTGCAAAATTGGTGCTTCTAATCATGTTTGAGGTCACTGTATAGTCAGATCCATTTTTTAAGATTTCAAAAGGTCATATTGGATGAATTCAGTCTTAAAATGAGTGAAGGTCATGGAGCTAAGAATGTTTCCAGGACTTAAAAAATATGAAGAAAACTGCTCTTCCTTCCTTAAGAAGAAGAATAAATACTAAACCCAGCTGATATGAGACGTGGGTGGTGGTGCTCAGCTGTTACCAGATTGGTTTCTAACAGTTTTCCATTGTTTCTTTCTTCTATTGAAATGTGGGGTCACAGAACTGCAGCGATAACACGGTGGGTGACCACTGCCATATGTGTGCTCCTGGCTACTACGGGAAGGTGACTGGCCTGGCCAACGACTGTTCTGTGTGCACCTGCCCTCACAGCCACCCTGCCAGGTGAGCCCACACAGGTGCAGCCTGGTATGCCGGGTCACTGGGGCTGCTTCAGTCTGTATTAGTGAATATCCTCCACAGAGCAAGAAAAGTTAATTGTAAGAAAAAGCATTCATTATCACAGGGAGAGAATCTTTTCAAAAGCAAAGGATCTGTGTTGGTATTGAATGTTAGAATGGAACTGATTCAATTAAAGAAAGGGGTTCTAGCATTAGTTTTTTTTTTTTAAGACTGATTTTAGCCCCCAGCCTATGTATGCAGTCTGCATAGAAATTAATTGTTATAATTTTATGAATAATAATACGAAGGAATCCAATTACTATTTAAGGGAATGGGGTTAGGATTTATGTATGCTGGGTCCTCATTAAGTGCCTGAAATCAGGACAGGTTTCTACCTTGTACTCAGAATGCTTGAATGGAATTACCTAAATGCAAAAAAGAACCAAAGATTTTAAATGGGAATGAGAATATCAAAGGGTCCTCTTTGGTTCAAATGAAAATTGTATTTCATAAATAGCATTTTACTATTGATTAGAGTCTTTGCCAAGGCATTGAACATGTAAAGATGAAATGGCAACTTTTGGTATACTAAAATGAAGTTTTCTTTTTAATATTTATTTGAATCTTCTATTTTCTATTGCCTCCAAGTAAGTGATGCTTGATGGTAAGTACCAAATGAGAGGCAGGCACTGGCTATACTTTCCTTATAAATTATCAGGCATCCTAACATTTATTAGTATATTTTTTGTATTGAATCTATATAAAAATTTTGATTCAAATCTATTTCTGTAGTCTATGCTGTAGAAATACTTGTGTATATATGTAAAGATGGATGTATCTTGGCATAGCTTGAGAAATTGGGGGAAATGGAAATATCTCCTTATAGGGGACTGATTAAATACATTGTAGCACTTTCCTAGAGTGAAATATTCTACATACATTGAAAGCACATTAAGGTAGATTTGCAGGCAGACAGTTGAAGAAATGGCCAGTTGAAGCATGAAATTGAATAGGTAGTATGATACCACTTTGGAAAAAATTCACGTCCATATGTATATCCTTGGCTACAAGTGCCCAGAGAAATATTTGGAAGCATACCTCACCCTTCTACTTTGCACATTTCTGTTTTGTTTGAATATTTCATTTCTTTAATCTTCCAGGGCCCACTTTAATAATTAAAGTTTGGGTTGCTAAGCAGAGACTGTGAGGATATGAACGTTGTCTGTGCGCTCTGAATCTGAGAGACCTCAAAATACATGCTTTATTTTCTACATATTTTGTGTTTCCACTGAAGTGTGAACCTTTACTGTTAAGGAAGGAAAAAATAAGAATTGGCGTAGGGCTGATAACTCATGCTGGAAACTTCATCTTACTAGCCAAAAAAGAACCAGACTTGGGTTTGGGGGGTGGGAGGGTTGTTTTGCCAATAGAGTTCAGGTACCCAGTATATCCTCTAGATGGCGCAGTAGTAATAGAAAATGTGGAGGCAGAGGCTGCTGAGAAAGAAAGGATTCCAATAGATTATTAAACTCTGAGTAGCTCCACCATTCTGCTTTTAATAGCCTGCCACCTGACTTACTCCCTATCTTTTTATTTATTTATTTATTTTTTGAGACAGAGCCTCAAGCTGTTACCCTAGGTAGAGTGCTGTGGCATCACAGCTCACAGCAACCTCCAACTCCTGGGCTCAAGAGAGTCCTGCCTCCACCTCCCAAGTAGCTGGGACTATAGGTGCCCGCCACAACGCCCGGTTCTTTTTTTGGTTGCAGCCATCATTGTTGTTTGGTGGCCCGGGCTGGATTGAAACCCGCCACCTTAGGTGTACGTGGCTGGCGCCTCAGCCACTTGAGCCACAGGCACTGAGCTGTCTCTCTCTCTCTATCTTTAAGTCCATTTATTTTCAAATTCCACACCCATCCTTGCCTTTGTTGCCGCTGACTTGTCCTGCTTGCCTTTCATTATGGTTAATAATTTCTTTTCAGCAGTACTTGCTCAGCCCCCTTCTCCCTACTGCTTTTCAGCCTGGCTCATAGTTGTTCCCTCTTGTTACCTCCTAAGTTGCTGGGTGACTTTCTCCTGCTCAGCACCCACACGGGTGGCACTGGACAGGGCCTTGTCAATGTCTTCTGGGTGTGAGACGTGCCCGACACTTCCCTTGATTACACATCCCTTGATTATCTTCCCCTTCTTTGTAGAAGGAAGCTATAAAACGCCTGTGTGGTCACCCAGTGTAATCACGTAACTTTGAGAACATGTTGGTGTGTCTGTCCTAAGAGTAATGAATAAGTACCTTCAAGATTGGAAGTTGTACATCTGAACATTCAATGAGAAATGCTTTCCTTCCAGTTTCAGCCCCACTTGCGTCTTGGAAGGTGACAGTGATTTCCGTTGTGACGCCTGTCTGTCGGGCTACGAAGGGCAGTACTGTGAAAGGTATGCCGCTGAATCATTAGGAGGAAGTTGCTGGGTGCATCTCCTCTTACCAAGTGTTAGACTTATTTACTCCAGTGCTTTGGGCGTCATTATCAAATCAGATGTGCAGGATTGCTATGGGGCCTTGTTACCATCCCAGAATCAGTTCTCCTGGAGCTAATGGTCGTGTGGGCTTCCTGTTCCATTGACAGAAGTGTCCGCTGTCCTGGGGCAAAGCTGGCCATGGCGTTACTTCCCGTGCTGACTACACTCTCCGTCCCTACATCCTTTCTTTTTTGTAGGTGCTCCTCGGGCTACTACGGAAACCCTCAAATGCCAGGGGGCAGTTGCCAGAAGTGTGACTGCAACCCCCACGGCTCTGTCCACAGCGAGTGTGACCGCACGTCCGGGCAGTGCGTGTGCAGGCTGGGGACCTCGGGGCTCCGGTGTGAGGACTGTGAGCCAAGGCACACGCTGGTGGAAGGCAACTGTGTCTGTGGGTATTTCTCCTCTAAAGGTGTAAAAGTGACTCTTCCTTTCAAATGTGTGAGGAAAGAAGTGGAATGTCACCCTATCACGCAGCAGGGTACAGGATGTGCTATTGATTTATTTTTTTATTTTATCATTTCCTGAGCTTAGGTTACTGCAGCCTCTGCTGAACTGAACTTTAGTTGTGCCTTTTCAGGGGAGGCAGGAGGTCCTAAGAGGCCAGCATTTATTTCTCAGGCACTCACAGCAGCTCAGTAATTTCAGCTTCCTTGTTTCACCGCATTAATACTTCCCCTGGTGGAGTTGAGAGCGTGCTGGAGTAGGAGAGAACACACCTGTGTGGGACTTTGGTTTGTGTTACCCAGATTTCACAGTAGCCTCTGCTCTTGGCTATTATGGATTTTTGTTTGGTTTTTCCAGTTCTGATTTCTCTTTCCAGCCAGTGCACAAGGGATGTCTTCTCAGTGGTTCATCGTGAGGGAAGGAAGGTTAGGGTCATGACATCAGGGAGTTTTTTCACTTTTGCATTTGTATTTATTATCAGCACAAACACCCCCATTATTTCTCCAGTGTCCTTCCTTTGGACTTGCTGAAGATGCCTCTGCCAACTGTCGGAGGAGGTGCAGAGCAGCTTTGAGAGGAAACAGGGGGTTTCATTGCGGTGGGTCCCAATGTGCAAGCCACCATTCCTGTAGGGTGGAACCTCGAGCCAGCCCTGGGCGCCACTCTCAGGCTCAGCTGTTTCTTTCCGTGTGTCCCAGGAAGTCACTTACCTGATCTGAGTCTTGGCATCATCAGTAGAGAACAGAGGCTCGCCCTTCCTGCCATCCCCCCATGGCACAGCTGGGGTGAATGAGCTCAGAGGCGCTGCGGGGTCTCACCGTGTGCTCTGGCACCTGTAGTGATCACAGA
This sequence comes from Galagoides demidoff, assembly GCA_963574575.1. Taxonomy (NCBI): domain Eukaryota; kingdom Metazoa; phylum Chordata; class Mammalia; order Primates; family Galagidae; genus Galagoides; species Galagoides demidoff. The sequence continues at coordinate 61,130 of CAUYQV010051715.1, read as the reverse complement.
GTGGCTCGTGCAGGCCCTGGGAGTTTGGGCAGATCACATTCTATTAACTCTGTTTCTTTTTCTTTCAGCTTGTGATGACGAGTGTGTGGGCATGCTGCTGAACAACTTGGACGACCTTAGCGATGCTGTTCTTTCTACAAACCTCACGGGCATCCCTCTCCCCTATGGAATTTTGTCCAAACTGGAAGACACAGCTGAGGATCTCCGGGTAGGTCCTGGGGATACAGAGGCCAGTGGAAATGTGGATCCCGTGTCTTTGAGAGTCAGTGGGTGGGAAGGGTCGCTCTGTCTGTCCAGCCACGGCAGGAGCCTCACTTCCATTGCTTCCCTGGACCGGGACCAGCGACAGGGACCTCCCTGTCTCACACACTAACTCATTTCTCTGCTGGGCAACTCTGGTTGTTTGAGTTACTTCTTAGAGGTCTCCTTATTAAGTCTGCCCCGTGGTTCTGCTTCTGCTTGTGGAATAAGACAAAGTCCACCAGGGGGCCGGCGCCCTACCCATTGAGCCACAGGCACGGCCTGCCCGGCTAGTTTTTTTATTTTTTCTAAAGACAGGGTTTCCCCCTTGCTCAGCTAGTCTTGAACTCCTGAATCAAGGGATCCTTCTATCTTAGCATCCTGGAGTACAGGCGTGAGCCACTGCACCTGGACCTATTTTCTTTTTTATTAATGACAGTTTCAAGGAAAGAAGAAATTTTTTCTGTGATCCAAAAAGGAAATAATCAGTGCTTCTCACTGAAGAACCAGAGCATTTTACTTGGAGGCACCGTAATTGTTTTCCTTCCTTCTTCTTAGGAATCATTATCGAAAGAAAATATGCAAAAGGAACTGGCGAAATTTAAACTTGAAGGTCTTGCGAAAGAGACGGACAGCCTGCAAAAGAAGGTAAATGTCTTCTGTAAAGAACCGGCAATTGGTTCTTTTCCAAAACTCCTGAGCAGTTGCCTTGGGGCGGTCCAGAAGGCTCTGCTTAGATCCTGCAGCCTCTCCTTCCCAGGGGCTGTGCTTCAGGTATTTTATCATTAAACTGGTTTTAACCCTACTGGTGCTTGTGCTTTCATGGGAAAAGGCTTCTGCCTTAATTTCTGTTGTCACTTCCGCTGACGAAAGAGTTGGGCAGTCACTCTGCTCTTGGGCTTCCAATTTCTCCTCTGAACCACAGCGTAGAGGTGGGACAGGATTAAAAAAATCACTGGGGTTTCTTCTCCTAAATTCAGTCTTTAACCGAGCACGTGGTGAGCACAAGGCATGCTGCCGCACACCTGTGAGGCACTCCGGGGACTTCTGGGCTGAGCCAGCAGGGCACGGTCCTTATGACACAGTGTCTGTGCAACGTTCAGGCTTCAGGGTGGTTCAGACTTTAGGACTTTGAATGGTGAGTGAGCTCATTTTATGTCACTGGGGCACTGGGGAATTACTTATTCTGTTTAGCCTGTGCCACGTGAATGGCTTTTAGTGACCTAAATGCGAATCTCTTCTGCAGATGAGAAGGGAGGACTGTGTTTCACTTACGAATTGTGTGTGCACATGTATACGCACGTGTCTGTACATAAAATGCGATAGTATATCTGTGGAATCACATACACCTGGGTGTATCTGGTCCGTTTCTCAACACACACACATACCACACGCCCTAAAAAAGTACTAGCTTGCCTCCTGTTAATTCAGAATTAATGATGCTTTAAAAAATGTCTGAGGGTTTAAGTGTGGACTTTAAGCACCTCATCAAGCAAACATTTGGTAGGAAGGGATAAGCTGATTAAAACAAATTCTGTTTATTAAAGGAAATTCTCTTTGGTCTTAACTAGAAAACGATTTTAGACCCTATCTCAGTTACTTTACATTCTCGGAAATTACAATCTTTCTTTCAACAAATTATAAAATTCCCAATAAAAGTAACAGCTGAGGGCAGCTAAGCTCCAGCTTCTACACATCATCTCGCTAAGTTCTCACGATGGCCCCAGGAGGCAAGTGTTATTGTCACCCCAACAGATAGAGCTTGGTGATATCCAGGTCCACAGGCTGGCAGAATCAGGTCTAACTCCTACCTTGCCTGATTCCAAGTTCTTAATCTCTAGAGACTATAGTCTCATACACCATACAAATTAGTAAAGTTTGCTTTCTGTATTCTGCATATTTGGGTCCTAAAGTGAATAGAGGGTCTTCTCGGTATAGATTCTGGAAAAATCTGTGGTTTGACAGCCAATTCCACTGCTTTTAAAAATATAGCATCAGGCCTGGCATAGTGGCTCCAGGAGGCCAAGGCGGGTTGTTTGCCTGAACTCAAGCAACTTCAAACTCTTGGGCTTGAGTAGTCCTCTTGCCTCAGCCTCCCCAGTAACTGAGACTAAAGGTGCCCACTACAACACCTGGCTATTTTTAGAGATGAGGCCTCGCTCTTGCTCAGACGACTGTGAGCTACAACACCACAGCACTCTACCGAGAGTGACAAAGTGAGATTCTGTCTCAAGAACAATAAGTAAAATGAAATAAAAGTATACCATCTTCTCTCACGCTGGGTGGGTTGTAAATTACGTATTTCATTAACCACTTTGTCATTAACTTGTAATGCCAGATATTAACCTTGGTTCCTGTGATGGTGTACATCTCTACTCTATATTCTGGATTATATAATATTTTGTTGCTTAGAAGAGGCGACAACTGGAAACCAAAGCTTCCCTATTATTTACAATCAAACTAATTTTCTGCCAGCTCACTAGAGTGTTAACAAGTAGCCAAAAGGAGAATAAGAAAACTGAGCGAATCCTCAGAGAGATTCGGGACCTGGTCGCGTCCATCGAGAGGCTGCAGAGGAACATCCAAGGTAGTGTGGGCAGTGTCTGGTTTGGGGACTCTGCGCTCTTCTAGTAAGAAGAGTCACATGGGCTTTCAAATGTACAGCCGTGTGTGCCTTGTGCTGGGCTACCTAGAACCGAAAGACTGGAATATTCCATACTTTGGGGATCTTGAAATGTCTTGGCTGTAGTGTTTGACAGAGAATTTTAGCTTTAAAAAAATGCGTCTGGGCAGTGCCTGTGGTTCAGAGAGTAGGGCGCCAGCCCCACATACTGGAGGTGGCAGGTTCAAACCCAGCCCTGGCCAAAACTGCAAAAAAAAATTCCATGTTTCGGGCAGTGCCTATGACTCAAGGAGTAGGGTACCGGTCCCATATACCGGAGGTGGTGAATTCAAATCCACCCCTGGCTAAAACCTTAAAAAAAAAAAAAATGCATGTTTCGTTTTAAATTTTCTGTATTATGGTTAATTCTCACACCCCATTATGGTAAAGTCAGATATCTCCCCATCCATTTGCACAGAGTAGGAGCTGATATGATCTGGGGCTTCCATTTGGTGCCAACATCTATCCTCCATGTTAGAGTAAATTTAATCACACCTCAGTGGGGTCTAATCTGGCTTTTAGCATGCTATTTTCAATTTTCTGGCTACTAGAAACATATTTTTGCCTTTCTTTTTGGATTATGGTAGAATGGCTTAAAAAGTATACAATCCTGGCTCCGCGCCTGTGGCTCAAGTGGCTAAGGCACCAGCCACATACACCTAAGGCGGCAGGTTCGAATCCAGCCTGGGCCTGCCAAACAACAATGATGGCTGCAACCAAAATATATGTATATGTATATAATCCTATGCAAGTCAGACTTTATAAGACAAAGGTAAGAAAATTATTAAAACAAATCATATTAATAATACTATCAAGTATTGGTAGTTTCTTCATTAAGAAGAAGTGCTATTAAGTTATGTAATTACTTATGAAGAACTTCTGTGTGTCAACGTCTGTGCCAGGTACACACGATGGACCCTGCCCTCAGGGAGACGATGAGTACTTGGCAAGACTCAGATTCAATAAACCGCTTATCCCAAGTCCCTGGCTGGGTGAACAGAACAGCACTTAACAAAGAAGGTTCTAAGTTTTTCATTTAGTACTGTCCACTTTTGAGAGACTTGCTGTATAATTGATGATTTTCTCCATAGAAACTGTTGAAAAGGCAACAACTTTAAATCAGACTTTGGATGGAGATTTCCAGCCGCCCAGCTCGATGCTGGAGAACATGCAGCAGAACATTTCCTCTTTGCTCAAAGCCATGCGGAAAAGGCACTTCCTGCAGTTGCACCAAAATGTCACCCTGGAACTCAAGTAAGTTCCCAGGGACAGAAGCTGGGGTGCTCCCTCCCAAGGAGAAGGAGGCATAATGGAAAGAGCAGTGCTGCCTCAGGGTGGGACATTGTAAGAGAGGAGCAGGGTCCCTGTTTTCAAGTAAGGTTCAAGTAAGATGGGTATAGACCCCTCTAAATACAGAACAGTGACAGTGCAGCCAGAACAATTCGTCTTTGTGCTCTGATGCGACAGGTTCTGCCTTTTTTTTTTCTTTTTTTTCTGTGACTCTGGAGTATTTCTACCTAGCACAAACAAAAGAGGCTCTTAGTACCATATGTGTTATAACTTATACCACATGGTATTTATATGTGTTATAGAAGGAAGGATGGTCCACGGCTGCCCGTGCTGTGAACGCTAAGCACATGCACATTTTGCAGGAATAACTGAGCTGTTACGCAAACCCTCACCCAAGGCATGGTGGGAGGTGACACAGGGGTCACAAATGATTGTTACAAAGTCCCAAGGAGTGTGGAGTTTCCTTTCAGGCTTTTTTCCGAGTATTTTCCCATAGTTAAACTTAAGGGTGGTGTGGCTCAGTGGGTAGGGTGCCAGCCCCATATACTGAAGGTGGCGGGTTCAAACCCAACCTCGGCCAAACTGCAACAAAAAAATAGCCGGGCATTGTCGCGAGCACCTGTAGTCCCAGCTACTGGGGAGGCTGAGGCAAGAGAATCGCCTAAGCCCAGGAGTTGGAGGTTGCTGTGAGCTGTGTGATGCCACGGCACTCCACTGAGGGCGATAAAGTGAGACTCTGTCTCTTAAAAAAAACAAAACTTAAGAGCACAAGCCGTGAGGTCTCCTCCAGGTTGTGACGAATGTCTTAAGCACTGCTGTAAACAATTACAGGCACCTCGCATTAAACTTTCTTCTGTATAGCAACACATTTAAACTATTCGTAAGATATTTTGTGCTGGACTTCTTATGCAATGTTTTCTGTATATTTAAATATTTATATACAGTATTTATACCATGTATGTTTCTGTCCTTTTCCATATTTCAGATTATAACCTTATCAGTGTAGACATAAAGAAGTAGAATTATTTAGTCCAAGAATTTGCATTTGAGGCACCCTGACATTCACTTCCAAATTATTTCTACAATAGTTTTTAAAAATAACATGCACTTCTACCAGCAACACACCAGAGGATTGGCTGTACATATTTTTTTTTTTTTGTCATTGGGCGTAATTTTTGATATTGCTGATTAGTTAGGTGAAAAACCAAAGGAGGAGCCTGCAGTTGGATGTGGTTTAGAGAGAGGACTGATTTTCAGAACAGTATAGTTAAGGCTGGGAAGGTCTCTGAGAGAACTGTGAACTAAATGCCTTGGTGGGGGTTGGTCAGAGGAGGGCGAGGTTCTGGGAGACGGGGACTGGGCTGCCATCCAGGAAGACGCTCCCTCCTCTGTGTGGAGCGAGTACCAGCACTCAGCTCCCCACCCTGGGCCCTGTAATCATCTTGGCCTTTTCAGGCAGGGGAGAATCCATTTTAGGAACTGAGGCCCAGAGAGTGTAAGTAACTTGCTCAGTGTTAAACCCCCAGGACAATACGAATTGCCCTGACCACAAACCTGAATTTCCCCAACTGTAAACTCTATCTTCCAACCCACAACAGAAGAAAGTACCGTCTGAGACCCAGACCGTGAAAGATACGTGGGTAGGATCTAGATACAGGTAAATGTGGCCACAATCTAGAGTGGTTGTAGAGGTGTGGTGCTTGCACAGAAGCTCAGCTGAAGTCTGCACAGCCTGGGGGAGGCATGGGCAGTTACCCTGGCAACCCATGATTCTGACTTTGGTTCTGTAGCCCTCTGTCCAGCACCTCCATGCAGATCTTCCTAGGACCTGCCCATCACCCTGGAGGCAGCCAAACCAGGCTTGGCCCTGCTCCTTAACCTTCCCCAGCTCCCCACACACCTGCGTTGGTGGGTAAGGGGAGTTTGTTCAGGACAGAGATGCCCAGGTCAGCTCTGGAGGTCCTGTTCTCTCCGCCATTACCCTTCTTCTGTTTGAGTTCATTCAACACAATGGGTTGAGCCCCAGGTGGGGGCGGTAGGCATTGTGCTAAGTGTTGGGGATACAAGGGGGAATGACTGAGGCTTTCTGCCCAGTAGGAGCTCCTGGTCCTATGGAGAAAGTTCATTTACTTATTATACGCTTGGGAGGCAGGGTCTGCACCCCCATTGTCCCGTCTCTATCCTCCCTCGTTTCCCAGATGCTCCACCAACAGGGGGGCCTCCCTCTGGGACCTCTTCTCCATCATCACTGCAGCTCTTCTCGTTCTCTTTGGAATACAGTAATTCATAAGAGAGCTGATCTGTCTCTTTTACTTGTAAGTAAAATTATTACTAAAGAGACCACTTATAAGAAAAAAATTAAGAGTTTAAAATGCCTTCACTGTCCTCTACTTCTTGATAACCCCTATATTTATGCCATTTCAAATTACATGTATTATTTGAGGAATTATCCACTTTTTGAATTTTTTTTTTTAATTTTAGTTCAGTATGAGGGTACAGATGATAAGGTTACATTGTCGGCATTTGTTAGGTAAGGTTCAACTTGTAGTTGTGCCCCTCACCCAGGAGATGTGCTATGTACCCCTACTTTATGCCTGTAGGTAAGAGCTTACCAATCACCTCCCTCCTCCCTCTCCCCTCCCCCCCAACTTGAGTTTGAGTTTCCCTCTTATGTGGGTGTGTATTAGATCATCTACTGGCTTTATGTTAGTATTAAATGCATTGGATACTTACTTTTCCAATTTGTGATACTTTACTCAGAGAATGTTCTCCAAATCCATCCAGGTTAATACAAAAGATGTAACGTCTCCATCTTTTTACAGCTGAGTAGTACTCCATGGTATACTTATACCACAGTTTATTAATCCATTCATGAGTTGGGCACTTGGGTTGATTCCACATCTTGGCAATTGTGAATTGAGCTGCGATAAACATGTTAGTGCATGTGTCCTTATGGTAAAATGGGAATTATCTGCTAAATTGAACTCTTAGCTTACATTTAAATATGGTGATCCTATAGGTGAGAAGATTATCACACAAATCTCCTGGTTTTCATGCTTGTCTGAAAGAGCCCCGAGATGAGTACCACATTCAGAGTTTCACTAGGACTCCCACGAGTCAGCCTGGAACTGGACTCACAGCTAAGATTTAGTAAAGGTGCACGTCGGGATTGGGTGAAAGAACCCAGCAGGCGTCGGGGAGAATCCGTGAGGGCTTCTCCCCCAAGGAGTCCCTGAGTACTCTCTCCCCAGCAGCAAAGTGCAGCAACACATGTGAGATGCTGTGTCCCAGGGAAGCCCATCAGGGGCTCAGCCCCCAAAGTTTGATGGGGGCCAGTCTTACAAACACCCTCTGCCTGGCATGTACCAAACGTCCAGAGCCCTAGAAAGAAAGCAGGTGTTCACATGAACCACATGGCTCCCACGGTCAGCTGGGGTGGGGGGACCCACTCTCATCAGGTAGGGACAGTGGGAAATGCTGGCCTTTAGGGACAGCCGACTGGGCCTGCCACGCTGACTCTTCAGAGCACACTTGGGATCATCGTTTGTAGCTATGTTTTCTCTGGTGCCCCCAGAGCTATTAAAAGAGATTTCAGTAAAAGAATGTGTTCAGTGGCCAGGTTAGTTTGGAGAAGCACAAACTAAACTAAACTTTTCTTAAAGTCTGCTAAGAAAAGACAAGTTCTCTGTGGCAGGTTTTCCCAGCTCTTTCCTTACATTGACATAGCAGAACCATGGGGTGGGGCTGGGGACGCAGTCACACATCACCACACAGCCCTTCCTCATGGGATCTGCTTAACAATCTATGGGACACTAGTGCTGTGGCGAAGTATAGTTTCAGAAATACTGTTGTATTCTGTTTACTGAACATATTTTATAAGAAAAAGCCAACAAAAAGTCTGAGGGTTTTGTTCATTACTCCTGTCCCAGCCACTGAAGGACTATTGTTCCATCGCATTATAGTTGAGAGAGTAAATCACGTCATATGTGAAAATTTGACCTTATTTTAAACTTGCTCAGAGAGATACTTATTTATTTATTATTTATTTATTTGAGACAAGAGTTTCATTCTGTTGCTATGGGTAGAGTGCTGTGGTGTCAAAGCTCACAGCAACTTCTAACTCTTGGCCTCAAGTGATTCTCTTGCCTCAGCCTCCCGAGTAACTGGGACTACAGGCACCCGCCACAACGCCCAGCTATTTTTAGAAATGGGGTCTCACTGTAGCTCAGGCTGGTCTCAAACTCTTGAGTTCAGGCCATCTGCTCACCTCGGCCTCCCAGAGTGCTAAGATTACAGGCATGAGCCACCATGCCCGGCCTGAGATACCTTATTTAATGATAAGGAATGACAGATTCATGATCAAACAGTAGAGAAATATATTGTTTTTATTTGTGTTTTTCATGTATCCATTTTAGATCTCATTACCTGTTTCATAGCACAACATCTTTATGATAAGTAGAAGTTATAAGTATGTGTAAATGCTCTTAATATTATTCTAATGATGTCAGAGTTAAAATATATATCCTTGAAAAATACTGTCAGATGGGACTTAACCCAGGAATCTGGTATCTGTGAAAGGTGATGATGTTTTACAAGGCATTTTCCATGCAGTTTTTCCAAGTTCTCTTGACAAACTGAAGCAGAGCCTTAATGGACTGTATTCAACCACTGCAAGAATTTGTAGTACGAAATTTTATTCACACTGCCATGAATTCAAAGTTAATCTAAATAAACAATTTGGTAGCATACTTATAAATAAATAGGAGAAAATCTTTATTTCCTAATGCTTACTTTTATCATGGTAAAAATGATATCTTTTTAGCAATTTGAATTTGAAAGCTTTTATAAAATCTGTTTCTTAACTAGGTGTAGAAAACCCTCTATCTCATAAAAATAGACTGGCGAATTCACAGCAAATCGCTGATTAGTCTCCTGTTTATCTCTTGCCATATTCTGAAGAAAGATTGCAGTTCCTGTCACTAACACAGATTGTGGTCCCAATTTTCTGAATCCAGATTCACTGAGATGATGTCTTTCGATGCCATTACTAAAATGTGTTAGGAAGTTTATGAATAAAAATAATTTGTTAAGAGTAAAGTGTAAATGTTCTGTATTTGTAGCTATCTTGGAAAAATTATTTCCATGCTTAAACAGTTATGCTGTATCATGATTTCCAGAAGAAACGTGGTATGAATACGTAAAAATTCCTCCCACTGTCCTGTGAAAGGACAAGTTTTGCTGTTCATTTGCCCACTGTGGGGACTGTTCACCTTTATCAGGGCTGCTGAAGACTTGCTGTCACAAATTCAGAAAACTTACCAGAAGCCACAGGAAGAGTTGGAGGTGTTGAAAGAAGTAGCCAGCCGGCTCCTGGCGGAGCACAGTGGACATCTGCAGGTGGCTGGGACGCTGGTGAAGGACGCAGAGGGAAAGAGGCAGGAAAGCAACCATCTGCTGCTCGTGGCCAGCGCCAACCTGAGAGAACTGGAGGTGAGTCTGACGGGCTCCGACCTGCTCAGTTAGAACTGGTAATCAGGTTCTCCTGTGTCAACATCATTTTTAGCTTCTGAAAACTTTGAGCCCCAGCATTAACTTACTTTATTTATTTATTTTTCTTTCTTTCTTTTCTTTCTTTTTTTTTTTTTTTTGATACAGAGTCTCACTTTGTCACCCTCAGTAGAGTGCTGTGGTGTCACAGCTCACAGCAATGTCCAACTATTGGGCTTAAGTGATTCTCTTGCCTCAGCCTCCCAAGTAGCTGGGACTACAGGCACTCGCCACAATGCCCGGATTTTTGTTGCTGTTGTTGTAGTTGTCATTGCTGTTTTTTTAGCTGGCCGGGGCTGGGCTCAAACCTGCCACCTTTGGTATTTGGGGCTGGTGCCCTACCCACTGAGCCAGAGGTGCTAGAAATGGGGTCTTGCTCTCGTTCAGGCTGGTCTCAAACACCTGAGCTCAGGGAATCTCCCTGCCTTGGTCTTCCAGAGTGCTAGGATTACAGGTGTAAGCCACTGTGCCCTGCACCATTATTCTTCTTATTATTTTTTGAGACAGTCTAACTCTGTTGCCCTGGGTACAGTGCCATGGCATCACACCTTATAACAACCTCAAACTCCTGGGTTTGAGCAATCTTTCTGCTTCAGCCTCCTGAGTAGCTGGGACCACAGGCACCTACCACAATGCCCAGCTAATGTTTCTGTTTTTGGTAGAGACAGGGTCTTGCTCTTGCTTAAGCTGGTGTTGAACTCCGAGCTCAAGCAATCTACTGCCTTTGCCTCCCAGAGTGCTGGGACTACAGGCATGAGCCACCATGAGCACTAACTTTATCGTAGACACCAAAGTTCAGAAGTAGACTTGCTCTTATGAAGCATCCTTAACAGGTGATTTCTGCTGCAGGATAAAAAGCTCCATGTCCAAGAAGAGCAAAACTTGACCTCAGAGCTAATTGCCCATGGAAGAGGACTGATGGACGCTGCCAGTGCACATGCAAACGTCACACCTGGCGCTCTCACAGTAAGTCACAGCTCAGCACGGCCACGCCACAGTCCCAGAGAGTCTGCACACAGCTCCTCTGTGTACACGCACACCCGCTGTTAGACCAGATACACATACACTTACAATGTTAATTTCTCCATTCAGCAGTTAGAGCATCTCCAGGGTGAGCTGCTTTTATGGGCAGCCAAAATCAGGCATCATGTGGATGGGCTGGTCATGAGCATGTCCAGCAGGAGGGCGCTTGACCTGGTCTACAGAGCTGAGGACCACGCCGCTGGGCTCCAAAGACTAGCCGGCGTACTGGAGAGGTAAGATCACACCCTACAGGGATTGGGGAGGTTGCCATCCAGTGGTCAGAGAAAATAAGGAGAGTTGTTTTGATCACAGTGACGAGTCACTGGTCTTCCTTTGTGTAAAAATGGGTGTTCTGTTTTATTTAAATGTGAGTCACATCTTCTCATGTCTGCTGATACAGTTTACCATCTCTGTAAATGTAACTGGACGGGAATTAGTACAAATCATCCTTGGTTAAACACCTCCTGGTGCTCAGGGCTTTGATTAGCTGCGTGTGAGATGGAGCATGGTTATTTCTTGATGGGTCTTACCTGTTTGGAGTGTCTGTTTGTATAAATGAAGGATGCCCACCCTCTACCTACAGAAGTGTGGGGAGTTTCTTTTCCAACTGGGAAAAGATACCACCCCAATTATTGATATTTTCCACTACTCAACATCTACCATCATGACACAGTGTTTTAATGTATATTTTCTGGGCTCGGCACCTGTGGCTCAAGTGGCTAAGGCGCCAGCCACATGCATGTAAGGTGGGGGGTTCAAATCCAGTCTGGGCCTGCCAAATAACAATGACAGCTGCAACCGAGAAATAGCCGGGCATTGCAGCGGGCGCCTGTGGTCCCAGCTACTTGGGAGGCAGAAGCAGGAGACTCGCTTGAGGCCAGGAGTTGGAGGTTGCTGTGAGCTGTGATGCCATGGCACTCTACCCAGGGGGACAGCTTGAGGCTCTGTCTCAAAAAAAAAAAAAAATGTATATTTTCTGGATACTAAATTGTTAAAAGAGCATTTGAGTGAGAAGCACTTTATGCCAGTGGTTCCAAACTCATCTGCGCACTGGATCTGGGGAACTCCAGAAACTACCGATGGCTTTATCTCCGATTCCTCTCTCCACAAAGATTGCGACTTAATAGGTCCAGGATGTGGCCTGAGCTTTGTAACATTTTTTAAAAATCCCCCAGTGATTCTCAGGTGCAGCAAATGGGAACCTGTGTTTTAGGGCTCATCAGTGATTTATATAATACTGGGAGTTAGTTTGTAAATTTATTTCTTGAATTTGCTATAAATTCTGAGTGGATTGTTCTCTGCACATGCTGGGAACATGTGTTTTTGTGCGTGGGTGTGTTCTGTGGAAGGGGACAGTGCAGTATTTCCCCATCTGAGGAAAGCTGTCATAGAAGGTTAGCTCACACAACCAAAGCAATTAAAAATGATATAAGGTGGAATATTGTATAGATTATGTGCTAAATTGAGTACTGCTGCCTCCATGGGCTGTAGGAATCAGTAACAGAAAACGGCATTAGATACTCTACTTCTCTATTTTCTTCTCTATTTTCATCATCTTTCCTAATTTCTCAAAAGAGAGAGAGATATTCCAGTCCACGTGTAGCTAGAACAACACTGTTATTGCTTAGTGTAACAGTAATAAAAGCAATTTGGTATGATACACAAAGTTAAATAACATTATTATCCTTGATTTATAAATCACTGAATTTTGCCAACCAAGTAGTAACAAGCAATAACTGCTAACTCCTGGTCTGGAAATCGCCCTACTTCAATAACCTTGGAAAGAAAATGAAGTGAGTTGCTCAGGAAGCAAAGATTGTCAGTGGCAGGATTTCATTTTCAAGATAGAGCGAGCTGGATGAAACTGGGCTTGTTAACCTTTGCCACATTCCTAAGTGATTCGACCATTAACTGTTAGAATGAAGTTCAGCTGATTGAAATATTTTCTGAAATATTGAAAAATATCAATATTTCAATCCTCTTCCAAAATCTCTTGATGTATGACATTTGAGGGATAATATTCTGCATCCTGATATATGTTTAGGAAAGCAGTTTGGAAATTAACAAGTACACCCTGACACATGCAGGGGGTTTGAACAGAGATCAGGGAACACTGAAGGCAGCTAGTGAAAAGTGATCAATGGGAAAAACAGCAGTAAATTCTTTAGTATTGATTACATTGCAATTCTGAGTGTCAGTGTGACAGTATGGCTACTGCTTCTGAAAGATTACTTTTTAAGTTAGAGGGGAACACAATCGTCACTTTTTGCTAATGATATTTTTTCTAAGGGGAAAGAAGCTAGGAGACTTTCAAGAACGTGGGCACTTAGAGTTTTCACGCGTGACTCTGCCAGTGAGATTTGGTTTGTCATGACATTTCTAAATATGCTGATTCAACAGTGACCTTGAAAATGTCAGACATGTGTCCCTGAACGCAACCAGTGCAGCCCATGTCTATTCCAACCTCCAGAGCCTGATTGAAGAATCAGAGAAACTGGCCAAAGATGCTTACAGGATTGTGACTCAGGTGAGCCTGGTACGAAATGCTCGTGGCTTCTTCCTGTGGGCGGTAAAGGAGGCTGGTCCATAAGGGGTTTGAACAAAGACTCAGCAGCTCGAATGTATGCTTATCAACATTCTTTTCTGATGGAATCTACTTATGGCTCCTGTCAGTGTATGACATGGGCTTTAATTTCTTAATGTTGTAAGTACTTCTTTATACAGAGTGGGAGCTGGGGTTGTATTCTGTAATACAAATAATAATGCTGTCAATGTTATCGACTTGAGACATTTTTCTTTACCTGTGGTGCAAATCTTTGTTGAATGGCTGGTTTCCTTCTTTGTAGACTTAAAAAGTCTTTGAGTTCTTTTGCCTGGGCCATCTTGAACTGTCCTTACCATTTTCCTAGCCGGCTTCTCCTTGGGAACTTGGCCGGAGGCTCATGTCCTCACCGGACTCCCCTGTGCCCTCCTGTGTTCATGTTGCTCTGTTTTCTAGTTCTCAGAATCCCTCCCTTCCAATGGCAGAGCGGCTCTGCAGCGCAGTTCCAAATTTCTAAAAGAAGGCAACAGCCTCAGCAGAAAGCATCCAGGTGGGTTTGCAGCATGGCCCACTCTGACAAGCAGAGTGAACCTGAGCTGTCTCTGAGCTTCTCCTCTCCTGCTGTGACTTGGAGCTTAACAGTTCTTTGTCACATTAACATTTCAATCTCCTATCCTATAAACTCTGTACAGTTTCAGATTTTACTTGAGTGAAATCTCTTCCTTCCCAGTGACCAAATTCTCCACTCATGGCCTTAGCCTGGGGCCCACACTGTTCTTCACAGCGCTCGTTGGGTCCTGTTTGAGTGCCTGTGTGCCTCTTCTGTCTCTTTATTTCAGATTCTTGAAGAGATATAGTATGTTTGCTATTTCTTCTACCTTTCTCTCATGACTATTAATCATGTTAGACTCATGGGAGATTCTCATTTAATAATTATCGAATGAAATCATAATTGATTTACCAACTCTTGTGCCAAGAGTTTCAAGAAGCAATTCCTGATGGGTATGAGAGCTATCCAATAAACAGAGCCCAAAACGACAGCAGCAATCTGTTGTGTAAGAGAAACTACATAGGCATCCAATTTTCCATTAATTGCATACAATGAATTTTCTACCTTGATATGTGCTAATGTCTCAAAAACATCAAGACTTCTCCTAAGGAGTATCAGTGGGCCGTACTCAAAACTCACACCTTTTTCAGGCTACTTCCAAGTTTAATGCTAGATCCTTCCACAACTGTCTGAACCAAGGGCTTAGCCATATACATATTTTTTTGTTTGTTGCTCTGTGAGTGACATAATTTAGAAAGTATGTTGTAATCTCACAGTATAGAAAATGCATAATGCTTGATTATAAAACATTAAACACAAACTCCAGTCTAGCATAAGTGTTGACAGATTTTTAAAACTGAAATGTGATTTTAGTTTACACAACCACAGGTGCTTCATAGGTCATGAAATTCTGAACTTTTTGGCAATTGAAATTACATTAACCAGCTTGGTACCCAGCTCAGTGGTTAGGCCACTGGCCACATACACTCAGGTCTGCTAAACAACAATGAAAACTGCATCAAAAAATGGCCAGACATTGTGGTGGGTGCCTGTAATCCCAGCTACTTGGGAGGCAAGAGAATCACGTAAGCCCAGAGTTGGACGTTGCTGTGAGCTGTGATGCCACAGCACTCTACCAAGGTCAACATAGTGAGACTCTGTCTCAAAAAAAAGGAAAAAATTGCATTAACCATGTGTTCAAAATGTAAATGTGATTGTGTATTATGAACAGAAATTTTTAAAGTAAAATGTTTTATCAAACTTGAGGAGGAAATTGAGTTGAGTCCTAGTTGGGTGTTTGGAAGGGACAGAGGGATGGCCAGGGAACCAGAGGGAGGACAGTGAGCTCCTGGTAGGGACCCACCTTTGGGGTTTCATAGCCCAGAGGAGAAAGGTGGCCGTGATGAAGTGTGAATAGGGAGCTGGTAAGTCTGGTTAACACTGCGTGATTTAAACACAGTTCTTCATTTTTTAGCTCAAAACTGGGGATGAAATTTAAGAAGAAATATCAGTGAGAAAGTGCAATAAGCAAAGTGGAAAAAAACAACCAAGCAGGCTAAAAACACACTCTTAATCTCCGTAATGGATGATGCTAAGTTTTGCTGGAAAACTTTCAAATTTGGGATTCTCCATAGAAAGCTATTGATTCTGTAGATGGGTCAGAAGTGATAAAGAAAGCTGTTTCCTATGCAACTTTTTAGTAGGCTAACCTAAAAGAGAACATTTCCACCCCCTCCTCTTTAAATAGGTATTGCATCGGAACTGAGTAAATTGAGAAATACAGCAAACAGATTTCAAAATAATGCTGACAAAATTACCAGGCAGACCAATGAATCCCTCTCGATACTTAGAGCAATTCCTGAAGGTAAGTAGAAAGGAGTTACTGGATCTAATAATTCCTTCTTATTGTGAGAGCACCACACAGGAGCACAAGGCAGGCCTGCCTTAGTCCAGCCAGAGTCCCCACTGGAAAATCAGACCCAGACTGATAAAGGTTTTATTTGCACAGGAATATGATTGAGAATTGAAGATCACTGGGTCTTTCTTTTTAAATAACTTCAGAACATTTACGCTAACATATTAGAATATTAGAACAGAGACTTTATATAGCCATCTTAATTGCTTATTTTTGAAATGACCTTGACACAGCACTTAGATAAAAGAAGAAGCATTGAAAAAGATGAGTAGGGAAGGAAGCCAGATAGCCCTTTACCTGCGTGAAGAGAAAGCTCCAGGTTCGCTATAAATGCAGGAGGTGGAAGAGTTCTGACGTGGTCATCTTCCTTCATGAGGCAATCAAACACTCTGAAATAGGCCCACCCATCACCTTTATATTGATGGTTTGGTAATGCCATATTCATTAGCATTTTAAGTACGATAATTTTTTAAATGTAATACAAATGGTTTGTGCTGCAGTTCATTATTTATATCGCCTCAAACTTCTCCTTTGTTCTCCCTAAGCGTTTTTTGACAGTCTTAACAAGGTATAGAAGCTCTGCTCCAACGTGCTGCCTGCCGAGTTTCTGACATAAGTCTGAGAGTGTCTGGCAGAGGCGGGCTGGGTGCCCTGGAATTACCTCTTACTTTGAATCAATAGAGAATTTTCTGATCTGGAAGTGTATTTTTCCTTTCCTTTTTTTTTTTTTAAAAAGGATAATATGGTGTATATCTATATATTTTTTGAGACAGAGTCTCACTCTGTTGCCTTAGGCTAGAGTGCTATGATATCATAGCTCACAGCAACCTCAAACTCTTGGCTCAAGCAGTCTTCTTGCCTCAGCCTCCCAAGTAGCTGGATCTACAGAAGCCTGCCATAATACTCTGCTAGCTTTTCTATTTTTAGTAGAGATGGGGTCTTGCTCTTGCTCAGGCTAATCTCAAACTCCTGAGTTCAAGTAATCCACCTGCCTCAACCTCCCAGAATGCTAGGATTACAGGTGTGAACCAATGTGCCTGACCTAATATGCTATATTTTAATTAAACAATTTAATTACTTTTCATTTGGAGATAATTTCATACTTAAAGAAAAATTGCAAAGAGGATAAAAAGGCCATTTGTATACCCTTTATCTAGCTTTTCCTACTGTTAATGTTTCACCTTATTTGTGATAAAACACTTCAAAAATTAATAGTTTTTTTAAAAAAAAAACTCCTTACCCAGATTTTTTAGTACAGCTGATTCCAGTTTACCTTGAATGGCTGTTTAGTCTTTGTTCTGCTATTATTTCTGCATCCAGTTGATGCCGTGAGCAAAGGCCATTCCTCTATCTTAAGTCCTTCCTGACTACAGACTTTCTTTACAAAGCTTTCTTAACCAGATATGAAATGAGGTAGAGAGCATGTTTAATGGTGGTGACAGGGGGTGATAAAAGAACCCAAATAAAGAAATTTAGTTGGCTCGGTGCCTGTGGCTCAAGTGGCTAAGGCACCAGCCACATACACCAGAGCTGGCAGGTTCCAATCCAGCCCAGGCCCACCAAACAACAATGACAGCTATAACCAAAAAGTAGCTGGGTGTTGTGGCAGGCACCTATAATCCCAGCTACTTGGGAGGCAGAGATAGGAGAATCGCTTGAGCCCAGGAGTTGGAGGTTGCTGTGAGCTGTGATGCCACAGCACTCTACCCAGGGGGACAGCTTGAGGCTCTGTCTCAAAAAGAAAAAAAGAAAGAAAGAAAGAAAGAAATTTAGCTTATTAACATATAAGACACCAAGCATGGATGATTAGCCATACTTTTGTGATCTCATCATGTATTGAAATCATATGCCAAAGAATTGGGATCAAAAATTATTTAATTTGGGCCAGGTGCAGTGGCTCACTCCTATAATCCCAGCACTCTGGGAGGCTGAGGCGGGTGTATTGCCTGAGCTCATAGGTTTAAGACCATCCTGAGCCAGGGCAAGACCCCATGTCTAAAAATAGTCAGGCCTTGTGGTAGGTGCCTGTAGTCCCAGCTACTTGGGAGGCTGAGGCAAGAGAATTGCTTGAGCCCAGGAATCTGAAGTTACTGTGAGCTATGATGCGACAGCACTCTACGGAGGGTGACAAAATAAGACTTGGTCTAAAAAAAAAAAATTACTTAATCTGTCCCTGAAAGAGTATTGAATCCAAATAAGTGACTGAAGCAAAAATCCCAATCAATTTGGGATGTGGGGGGAGGTTTATCAAGCCCAAGTTGAGACACCCCTGGAAGAAACACAGACCACACATAGACTTGTGGCTATTTTTCTAAAGTGGAATTTGGAGTTTTCAGTGTTTAAAGGGGAATAGGGCATTAAAAAAAAGTGGGGAGGGGGCTGCTGTAGTGAGAAAAAATAGTCACATTCTTGTACACCCAGGAATCTCTACATTTTACACAGGATAAGGAAGCTGGGAGGAGAGGAAGGGAGTGAAGAAAGCATCAGTTCCCCACATGTCCTGGGGTGGGAGTGTCAGGGAGCCCTAGTGCAGGCCGGGCCAGGATAGAAAGAAGAAAAAGTTTATTTTACCTAATCTAGATGGGAAAAATAGCCAACACGGTGAAAGACAGAGAGATACTGTTGGCTGAGAGCACCAGGAATTCTGGCTTTTTCTTCAGGGGCTGTAAAGGGGGTGAAGATTGATGGCTATAGCTGAATTCACAGGCTGCTGTGGATCCTGCATCAGCTCCTTCCCTCTTCCTAGTGACAAGCCCCCAACGGAGGGACAGACAGTTTGTCAGTGGTGGTTGTGATCTTAGTAATTCTGCTCTAGAAGTAGGGTTTTTTTTTTTTTGAACAGGAGCTGAGGACTATAGCTCACACCCTGGCTTTCTGTCCAGGAGCTGTTTGAGGCTGTAAAACAGAATTTCAAAAGTAGTTTCAAGTCAACAGGTCTAAAAATTTGTATTTCCTTTCTTTCTGTTTAGTTCTTTCCAGATGTTGTAAAAACAGAGCCCCCCCGGGGTACCTGTCAGCAAGGGAGAGAGGGAGGGGTATGGATAATATGATTGATCCCTTACTGAAAAACTATGAGTTAGACAATTTTCTCTTATTGATATTTTTCTGTTAACTTTAGTAAGAATGTTTGTTGTGCCTGAAATTCCCCCAAGTAGCCCCAGGCAAACAGTCCGAGACACACCGATGTAAAAGCAAGAGGTGAGCTTTATTAGGCAAGCCCGGGCCTAGACTCTCCCGAAGAAGAGCCCCGAGCCCAGGGGTCCGGAAAGTTTTATAGGGTACAGAAAGCAAGAAGGGTGGGGTACATTCTTGATTGGTGGTCTGGGATTACAGTAGTACAGGGAGGCTCTGGATTGGTGCAGGTTGACGGGTGGGGGATTTCCTAACTGGGGTGAGGGATTTCTTAAGTGGGGGCCTGGGGTGGTATGAAGCAAGAAGGGTGGGGTACACTTCTGATTGGCTGATCAGGACACTTGATTTCGGGGAAAAGCCTGGGTTTTGGGGAAATTGAAACTTATTATCTAAGATGGCGGCGGGGGTGGGGGAAGTGACAAAATGGCGCTGGTCTGGCCCTCTCATGTTAATTTCAGGAAGATCCTTCTTGTCTCTGGTCTGCTCCCTGTGCAGATAAACTTGTAATTCATTTTTAGTGCAGAGTCAAACAGACTTTAGTTGTAGGGGCTGGTGGGGAGATGACATTGAGGTTTTCATTTTCTTTTTACAAAGAAGTAGTAGAGCGTGGTATATGCAGCTGTAATATTTCCATTGAAAACAAGAAGCTCTGTAGGCCATTGACCACTGCCCAGAGGACAAAAACATAGAAGACTCAGTTTGTATTCACCATCAGTAAACTGCCATAACATGTTTCTATGTAAAGTTGCATTCGTCACAGTTTTATTCCTTTCTCTGTGTGTGATCAGCAGAGTGCATACTTATGTATATATTTATTTTAGGTATGGGACACAAAGGAGCCAAAACTAAAGAGCTGGCCACTTCTGTAAATTGGAGCTCTGTGAGCACGCTGGCGGCCGCGGCCAGGTGGAGCCAGAAGCTGCTGAACACGTCCAGCAGCCTGTCCAGGGTCAACACCACGCTGCGAGAGACCAACGAGCTCCTGCGTGACTCCAATGTGACCAGTACGTCAGCATCCTTCCTTGGAGGTTTTTTTTTGGGGGGGGGTTTACTGAGACAGAGTCTAACACTGTCACCGTGGGTGGTAGAGTATATGGTGTCATAGTTCACAACAACCTCAAACTCCTGGGCTTAAGCGATCCTCTTACCTCAGATTCTCGAGTAGTTGGAATTACAGGTGCCCACCATATCTCCTGGCTAATTTTTCTGGTTTTGGTAGAGACAAGGTCTCACTCTTGCTTAGTCTGGTCTTGAACTCCTGAACTCAAACCATCCACCCGTCTCTACAGTGCTGGGATTACAGGCGTGAGCCACCACGGCGGCACCTGGCCCTTCCTTGCAGTTTTTAAATCTGCATCATGCTCACTAAACATGCAATGGGGCCTTGCTCATAACCTTCCTTAAAAGGAAAAACGTGCTAACATAGGGTTAGCATTTAAAAAGGGCCTTGGGTAAATGCACGCCACTGGTGCGTTTTTCAAATATTTGCCAATAATTCACAGAATGATTGTTGGGATATTCTGTTTTACTGGTGCATTAGTGATGAACAGTTAACTATCTTGTTTCCCGCCCCCCCCCCTCACTTTCCTTTCCACCCCTTGTCCCCTTGCATTCGCTAGCTCTGTTAGTGGAAAGAAAAGTTAAAGATGTGGAAACACAAGCGAACCTTCTATTTGATCGGTTGAAACCTTTGAAGATGTTAGAAGAGAATCTGAGCAGGAACCTGTCAGAAATTAAACTGCTGATCAGCCAGGCCCGGAAACAAGCAGCTTCTGTGAGTCGGGGCCCAGGGTCTCTCGGTATCCCTGGCTCTTGGCAGCCCTGCTGGGTCACGCCCCATCCAGAGAATTCCTGAAAGTGCAGGTCTTGGCGCACCAGGTCATGGTAACCCCAGGTCCTCACCCCAGGCCTCATCTGGGTGTATTTAAACCAGTGACCTGCCTCATTTTCTTTGAGATTTGCTTTTTATCAGCATGTTTCCAAATGTCATCAGCCAAGAAATCTCTGTGTCTTTATGGAAAGTTATTGGTAGGCCTAGATTTATGGCATCAGCCTCTAGGGAGCAGAACGCGGTGATACAAGTGTTACCGACCCTCTGAGTTTCATCCGTGGTATATGGTGCTGCTTCTTCATTTTACCAACTTAGTTTTAATAATCCCAATACTCTTCAGAATGTCCGTGAGGCTTTGGCCTCATCCTGGAGGAGTTTGAAGAGAGTTTGTATACCCACACATGTCACACAAATCCAGATCACTAAATGCATAAGCTGCTGGGCATCTGGAGAAGTTCAAAGCTGAGGAGAGGTTTTACAGCCACCCATGGGACATGCGCTGACTGTGCTCTGGGAGAGAGGAGTTTCTGGGTGCTACATCCCCTCCTGACTGCCCTCATTCTTAGAAAATGAATGAGCTCTGGCTTCCATCTGCTTCAGTTACAGTGGCAAAAACAAACAGATGTCAGCCCAAAGGATGACTCTGAATGTAGCAGTTAACATACACTTAGAATCTTTAAGGTTAATGTAAGATCAATATGCAAATAATTACTAATCCAAGAAATATGTGGCAAATGCAATAATTGCTCTATAAATATTTGCTGAGTGAACCTCTCCATTTACCAAATGATCATCAAATATCCTCTTTGTTCAGGTGGAAAGATTTCAAGGTTATAAGGTCCTTATTCTTAAAGAATTAAATCTCACGTGAGCAAGACAGTTTCCAATATAAAGATACCCTATTAAAAGAGGATTTTCCTGTATTTAAACACTTTACCAAGTAAAATCATCCTTACCATCATCTGATTGCTCACCCTGTGAAACACAGAGTACTCTGCATCATCAAGAGAAGCAGCCTGCCCCCCAGGGAAATTCATTACAGGATGCGCGTTTGACCTGCTGCTGTGTGGGTCACTGGATAATCATGACGCTTTCCTTTTCCTTTTACAGATTAAAGTCGCCGTGTCTGCGGACAGAGACTGCGTCCGGGCCTACCAGCCTCAGATTACTTCTACTAACTATAATACCCTGACGCTGAATGTGAAGACCCGTGAACCGGACAACCTTCTCTTCTACCTCGGCGGCAGCACCAGTGTAAGTTACAGTCCTGTGCAAAGCAGCAGTGAGTCTTCTATAGATTTTCTGAATTGATACTTACTTGGTTAAAAGAAATAGAATTAGTTAAATCTCTAACTCTCTGACGGGAGCTAACCTTTGCCAAAATGGTAGTGTTAGGATTAAAAACAACTTATAAATTTGAATGTCTGTGAGAAGGAAAGTGATATATTTCTGGACAGTGCCCCCCTCTGCCATCTTAATTGCAAATGGTGGGGACAGGACTTTTTGTGACGGCCCCAGGACCCCAGAGGGGACTGAGTATTGCAGTTGTCAAGCTTCTCCCACGTTGCTTCTGCCAATAAGATTCTCGTGGTTCCCTGACAGCGAGTTCCCTGCAGATGACCTTTGGTACTTTGTGCCGGTGGGATGGGTCTGAGCCCTGGTGTGAAGGTCATGTGTCAGTCCACCACGTGGGAGTTCCTGGCTCCTGGCTCCCGGGGTGTTTCTCGTCCATTGATTGCCTTCTGAGACTGGGTAGACAAACAAGCACAACAGTTTCCTTCGTATTCCCTGTGGACTCTTGGAACCCCCCAGTGAGTTTTCTTGAGGACCCTATGAGAGGCCTTCAGGGGGCCATGCCAGGTCCAGGAAGGGAGGCACTGACGTCCCCAGTGCTCTGAGTCAGGCCCCAGCTCCAGGAAGGGAAGCATTTAACACAAAAGAATATAGTTGTATAGATTTTGCTCTAACAAAAAATAACAGAGAAAACACCCTAAGAACTTGTTCTTGGTGGTTGTGCAGACAGTCCAGTGTGAAAACTCATCCCCACTCATGCCCTGTGCCCCAGTCTGATTTCCTTGCAGTGGAGATGCGGCGGGGGAAGGTGGCCTTCCTCTGGGATCTGGGGTCAGGGTCAGCGAGGCTGGAGTTTCCAGATGTCCCCATTGATGACAACAGGTGGCACAGCATCCATGTAACCAGGTACCAGAAAAGCTCTCTCAGATTATCTCTCTTCTTTAAACTTTTAAAATAAGCAGCCACATGCCTGTAAAATCATATAATAGGCTTTGAAACCTCTGGAAATTTAGGTTATAATTAAAGAATACTTGGTTTAGATTAACTATAGGAATCAGGCTTGTTGCAAATGGCAAAATTTCTTTTTTTTTTTTCAGGCTGAATAGAATTCCACTGAGTATGTGAACCACATTCTTTTTACCTTTTTGTCCACTGATGGTTAATCATTTCCACCTTATATTCAAAAGCATAACATTGGTTCAGGGCCCATAGCACGGTGGTTACAGAGCTGGCCACATGCACCAAGGATGGCAGGTTTGAACCCAGCCCGGGCCTGCTAAACAACGACAACTGCAACAATAACAACAAAAAAATAGCCACGCCTTGTGGGGGGTGCCTGTAGTCCCAGCTACTTGGGAGACTGAGGCAAGAGAATCTCTTAAGCCCAAGAGTTGGAGGTTGCTGTGAGCCGTGATGTCACGGCACTCTACCGAGGGTGACATAGTGAAACTCTGTCTCAAAAAAAAGCTTAACATTATTTTGTACTTAATAAATATACACATGATAAAAAATTAATTTAAAATACTTTTTAAAAAAGAGATGAGGGTTTTCTTTTTTTCTTATTACAAAGAAAATAAACTTTGTTACTAAAATCAACAAGCAAAAGAAAAAATGAAAAGTTTAGGGTACCTTTAGAATGTCGAAAGTGTCTAAAAGTTTGTCTTACCTTCAGAAAGCCTAAGTCTGAGGAAGCCAACTATGTAAAGAGGAGTGAAGTGCAGCGGGATAGAGAGTCCATGTGGCTGGCTGCGGCACACAAGAGGGGATAGAAGATAGGAGACTAGGGGGGAATGCGTTTTCTTAAAATTTAGACACATAGCAAAACTCTTCCTTTTAAAGTCTCTCTCCAAAGGTAATACTTTTGAGCACATTGAAGTGGTTTTTTTTTTTTGAGACAGAGTCTTAAGCTGTCGCCCTACTCTTGTTCTCAAGCGATCCTCTTGCCTCAGCTTTCCAAGTAGCTGGAACTACAGGCGTGTGCCGCTATGCCGAGCTAGTTTTTCTATTTTTAGTGGAGACAGGGTATCACTCTTGCTTAGGCTGGTCCTCTTGAGCTCAAGCAATCCATCTGCCTCAGCCTCCCAGAGTGCTGGGATGATAGGTGTGAGCCACCACACGGCTATTTTATTTTATTTTATTTTAATTAATTAATTTATTTATTTATTTGAGGCAGAGATTCATTATGTGGCCCTCGGTAGAGTGCCATGGTGTCACAGCTCACAGCAACCTCAAAGTCTTGGTCTTAACTGGGACTTACAGGCACCCTCCACAATACCTGGCTATATTTTTTGTTGTTGCAGTTGTCATTTTTTAGCAGGCCCAGGGCAGGTTCAAACCCACCAGCCCTGGTGTATGTGGCCAGCACCCTACCCACTGAACTACAGGTGCCACCCATTATAGTTCTTTCTTTTAACTTTTCTGCAATAGTATGGTTTGTTGTTGTGATTTTTTTTCTTCTTTCCTTTAAAATAGTATATTGAAATCAATATTATATTTCTTTAATTACAGTTTAACTCATGAGCTTTTTAAGCAGAGAGGTCTGTTTCAGAAGAACTGTTCTGCAAGATTTGGGGGAGAAATCGGGGGTGGGCAGGATAAACCTGGAAGCAGGGAGACTGATAGGGGATGCTGTTGTGGGGGCCTGGGAAGAGCAGGTAGATGGTGCCTGCGGATGAGATAGGTGAAAATGTACGTGCACCAACTTAAAATTATGAAAGTTTCTTTTACAATTCTTTGTGACCCTTAGATTTGGAAACATTGGTTCACTGAGTGTAAAAGAAATGAGCTCAAATCAAAAGCTACCACCCAAAACAAGTACATCTCCTGGAACAGCCAATGTTCTGGACATAAACAATTCAACACTCGTGTTTGTTGGAGGATTGGGAGGACAAATCAAGGTAACATTTTGAAAGCTGATCCGAACAGAACCGATTGGCTGACTTTACCCATCTACAAAATTAATATTTTAAATTGTTGAATAGGTCCCAGGCAGATGAAGATTTTTCTACTTCCATTGTTTTGCTTTGTGACAGCTCACCTGCAGAGCTAGGCTGGTGCTTCATCAGTGATATAATCACTGACAAGAAGCCAATGGCTCATTTTGTTGTTTGGGTTTCTTTTCCAATAGCAAAATAGGAAATTCAATACTCTATGTTGATTTCTGTAAAGTTTTTGTAGCTAGTGGTTGACTGATACTAATTGGTGCTTAGCCAAGGGGCCGACCACATTTATTTCATCTGTTATCCCTCACCTGGTAAATGCAGTTGAGCTCCTTGGACCTGGAATCATGTTCCGACCACCAACCATATTCCCTGGGTCTGTTTCCTTGTATGTAAAAGAAGCTTTCTCCGGCAGCCCTAGTAACTGAGATGATCCTTAAGATCCTGTCTAGTTCCTGCTCATTCTAAGGTCCCACTTCATAACTGGAAGGAAATCCAGTGATTACAAACTGGACATTTTTCTGAACGTTACTCTCTCAAAATTGAGATCTGTTCCATTTGCGTTCTCGGGGAGTTTTATGCTCTGAGAGAATTTTTCACTTCACCAACTAAATGTAGCTTCTGTGTTTGTTTCCTTCATTAGAAATCTCCTGCCGTGAAGGTTACTCATTTCAGAGGCTGCATGGGAGAGGCTTTCTTAAATGGAAAATCCATTGGCCTGTGGAACTACCTAGAAAGAGAGGGCAAATGTCACGGCTGCTTTGGAAGGTGAGATGTCCCCACGATTTTACAAGTAGTGGGTCATTCTGTTAACATCTGAGGACTGTTGAAAAAACTTATGCACATCAGAGAGTTTGTGACATTGTTCATTTTATTGCAAAGAATATGAAATAGATTATCTACTGGGCATCACTTTTAACTCTTTAAAAAGAAAGAAGTGCTCTTTCGGCCGCGCCCTGTATGTGTACCATATGCTTTGATTGTGGATCATAAACTCTAAAAGCTTCAGACTTTTTCTCAAACAACCTCTGTCTCAAAGAGCCACTGTTAAATTGTGGGGAAATTACTGTACATTTTTATTTTGAAAATACCTCCAAGAATGAGGGGTATGTGTGTGGATGGGTGTGCACAGTTTTTACAGAAAAATACTTTCCTATTACTAACCAAGTTCTATAGTTCTAGAAATGAAAAGCATCTGGAAATGGAGAATGACTAACATCTTTTTGCATATATTGACATAATAGGAGGCATTTAATAACTCAATCTCACCAAGCTCAATACCTGCCCTGTTATTTTGTAACGAAATAACTACAGCCCCTTAAGTATATAAGGCCTGCTTTCTAGCGCTGTTATGATTAAGACAATAAATTGTCTTTTGCTATTAGAGAATTGTCACATCTAAATTCTCTCATCTAAGACGCTGCTCTGTCCAGATAAATATCTGTAATTAACAGCAAGTGTGACAAGATCATTTAAAAGCAACTTGAGTTGGCTCACACCTGTAATCCTAGCACTCTGGGAGGCTGAGCGGGTGGATCACCTGACCACAGGAGTTGGAGATCAGCCCCAGCAGCAGCGAGACATCATTCCTACTAAACTCAGAAAAACTGCCAGGCACTGGGGTGGGTACCTGTAGTCCCAGCTACTTGGGAGGCTGAAGCAAGAGAATCACTTAAGCCCAAGAGTTTGAGGTTGCTGCGAGCTGTAATGCTACAGCTCTCTATTGAGGGCGACATAGTAAGACTGTGTCTCAGAAAAGAAAAACAAATGCTACCTTGTGAGGTAAGAACAGTCACTAGAACTTCAGGGGAATGAGACGTATTCCAGCTCTGTCTCTTTTTCCTTACACGGTGTTCCTAAAAAGGAACTCTCCAGCAATTTAGGACTTGTAATATGAGCAATACCCCAACCCCACCCTATAGCCTTCTGATTTCATGATTGTTCATTTTTAAGAACCAAAAGAGTTAAGAAAAGCTTCATCTTTCCCTGCTGCACCCCTTTTAATGAAAGGATTTGTTCTATAGAATTCGGATTCAGTCCAAAGGACACACTTAAGGATCTGGAAGGCCACAAGTTTCCCTAAGGTTGCAGGCTCCCCACCCCGGCTGAAACCTCACTGTTAGAAAAGAAATTGTTAACAGCAATTTTCTTTTCTTTCTTTATTTTTTTTTCAGTTTTTTTGCCACCACCTCCAGCATATGGGGCCAGCGCCCTACTCCTTTGAGCCACAGGCGCCCCAATAGCAATTTTCTAATCAGAAAATTTTAATGTTTCTAATTTGGAAAATGTCCCCCTACTTTAGCTGTTACAATGTCCCCTATTTTCATCGTCACCTTCAGGGTTATTTTGAATCCACTGACCTCCAGCTGCAGCGCCCAGTGAAGGTGACAGTTGCTGGCTCTCCTTCTCTTTTGTTGGAAGGAGGGAGTCAGTTTTCTGTGTGGTCAGTTTTGTCCACATTGAGACACCTGCCCCACAGGTCCACCCACTCAGGACCTTTGACTGATGAGGAGGAGGGAACCTGGCATGCTGTGTCCTGGGCCTACAGGCCACAACGCCCAGCTATCCCTTGGTTGTGGTTCGGCCGAGGCAGGGTTTGAACCCGCCACCCTTGGTATATGGGGCTGATGCCCTGTTCACTGAGCCACAGGCATCACCCTATTCTGGCTTTTTTTTTGAAACAGAGTCTCACTTTGTCACCCTCAGTAGAGTGCCGTGGCATCATAGCTTACAGCAACCTTAGACTCTTGGGCTCAAGCAATTCTCTTGTCTCAGCCTCCCCAGTACCTGGAACCATAGGCACCCAACACAACACTCGGCTACATTTAGACACAGGGTCTCGCTCTGGCTCAGGCTGGTCTTGAACCTGTGGGCTCAGGCAATTCATCAGCCTTGGCCTCCCAGAGTGCTAGGATTTCAGGCGTGAGCCACCACGCTGAGCTTATTTTTCAATATTTTGAATTCACAGATGTGGAACTCACAGATACAGAGGACTGGCTGTCTATGATTAAAATTAACCTTGAAAGTAAACTGCCATGGGCTCGGCACCTGTAGCTCAGTGGCCAGAGCACTGGCCACATACACCGGAGTTGGTGGGTTCGAATTTAGCCTGGGCCTGCCAAACAACAATGATGATAACCAAAAAACAGCCGGGCATTATGGCGGATGCCATGGTCCCAGCCGCTTGGGACGCTGAGGCAAGAGAATCACTCAAGCGTGGAGTTTGAGGTTGCTATGAAGTATGACAACACGGCCCTCCACCCAGGGCGATAGATTGAGACGGTCTCAAAAAAAAAAAAAAAAAGTAAACTGCCATGAAATAGCACCTGGTCTTTTGTATACACAACTGTGTAGAGCATATAAACAATGCATATGCAAACTACTAAGCTGTCCTCTGTACTTTGCTGGCACAGTGAATATTTGCGTATAAGTATGTTGTTCATTTCAAGGATACTAATATGCAAATTTCTATTGTGGCCCAAACATAAATTTATTTTTTTTTTTGAGACAGAGTCTCAAGCTGCTGCCCTGGGTAGAGTGCTGTGGTGTCATAGCTCACAGCACCTTCCAACTCCTGGGCTCAAGCAAGTCTCCTGCCTCAGCCTCCCAAGTAGCTGGGATCACAGGTGCTCACCACAACGCCCGGCTATTTTTTGGTTGCAGCCGTTGTCGTTTGGCGGCCCAGGCTGGATTTGAACTCACCACCTCAGGTGTATGTGGCTAGCGCCTTAGCCACTTGAGCCATAGGCTCCGAGCCCCAAACATAAAATTTTGTTATTATAATTTCCCATGCAAGCCTGAAAAAGAGCAAGACCCTATTTCTACTAAAAACAGGAAAACAAAACAAAAAACCTAGCCAGGCATAGTGGTACACACTTATAGTTCCAGCTACTGGGCAGACTCAGGCAAGAGAACTGCTCAAGTCCAACAAGAGTTTGAGGTTGCTATGAGTTATAATGTCATGGAGCACTCTACCCAGAAAAAGGGAGGGGAAGAGAAAGAAAGGTCAGAATTTCTAGGTTTGTATTTTAAAACAGTTAAAATAAGCTCAGTGCCTGGGCTTAAGCGGCTAAAGCTCCAGCCGCATACACAAGAGCTGGTGGGTTTGAATCCAGCCCCAGCCTGCCCAACAACAATGACAACTACAACCAAAAAATAGCCAGGTGTTGTGGCGGGTGCCTGTAGTCCCAGCTACCTGGGAGGCAGAGGCAAGAGAATTGCTCAAGCCCAGGAGCTAGAGGTTGCTGTGAGCTGTGATGCCACAGCACTCTGCACAGGGTGACAGCTTGAGGCTGTCTCAAAAAAAAAAGAAAAAAAATTAAAATAGGTCGGCTCTGGGCCTGTGGCTCAAGCGGCTAAGGCGCCAACCACATACAACTGAGTTGGCAGGTTCAAATCCAGCCCGGCCCGCTAAACGATGATGGCTGAAACCAAAAAATAGCCAGACATTATGGCCGGCGCCTGTAGTCCCAGCTACTTGGGAGGTGGAGGCAGGAAAATAGCTCTTGCCCAGGTGTTGGTGGTTGCTGTGTGCTGTTACACCACAGCACTCTACCCAGGGTGACAGCTTAAGGCTCTACCTCAAAAAAAAAAAAAAAAAAAAAAAGTGAAAATAGGTCTTACTTTCTGAATCCTGTTTAAGAAAAATATGATCGGGGCAGCACCTATGGCTCAAAGGAATAGGGTTCTGGCCCCATGTGCCAGAGGTGGCAAGTTCAAGCCCAGTCCTGGCCAAAAACTGCAAAAAAAAAAAAAAAAGAGAAAGAGAGAAAAGAAATTGGCAAATAAAAAATTAAAAAAGAAAAATATGATCAGGCTTGGTGCCAGTAGATGAGTGGCTAGGCACCAGCTGCATACACTGGGGCTGGTGGTTTTGAACCCAGCCTGTGCCCAGCAGGCTATTCTTGTATATACTTGCCAACATTTCCAATAATAGGTGTTTGTAAAGAATACCAATTTGGTAGGATATGGATACCCTATAATAGATATCCTGATAACAAATGTTTGAGAAGCACTGAGTTAGAAAATTGAACTTTTTTTGCTACAAGGCTATCTGAGCCTTTATCCGTGGTGTGCTAATATGCATGGTGACCCAGTCCAGGGGAGAAGGTGGAGTTGCAGAATTTTCCAAATCAATTGACCCTGAACCCTTTTTTAAAAGGAGCATGCAAAAATAAATAAATAAATAAATAAATAAATAAATAAATAAAATAAAAGGAGCATGCAGATATTGACCCAGATGGGGGCTTTAAGTCTGTTTGTGAATGGATTGACTGTCTTCATTGTAAATCCCTCCTCCCCCTCCCCCACCTTAGGCAAAAACTTCAGAAAGAATAACAACCTAATTTTAATAACAATTCACTTTGGCTGACTGTGATTAGAATTAATTTTGCATTTTTCCTCTTTGTGTAAGTTGCTATTATGAAATCACAAGGGTGCTCCATTGATATCCTTTAGATTTTTAAAAAAATTATGAATGTTAAGCCATAAGTGTAACTCATATTACCAAGTCAACATACTGATTTCTTTTTTATTCCTCCTTGACTACATTTTTACCCTTCTTTGTGTAGTATGCTGTTGATAATTGTGAACAATCGCTTAAATTCTCAAAGGATATTACAAAATTAATCACTAATTGTAATGAGAGAGGATACCCTACCAGAGAAGGGTGAGATCTAAGAGAACAGGTCTTCTCAAGGAGACCACAAGGATACACCTGCAGGGTCCTCTCCATGGTGACTTAGGTCTTGGGAATTTGTAAACTTAACTTCCTGGAACTTGGAAATTTCCAAGTTCTGTGCAATCCTGTAGTTCTGTAGGGGCTGGAATAGCATCTCCTGCTTGATTCAAACTGGTCAATGAGAAGGGTACCTGTGGGGTGGAACTGTTTGACTGTCGATATAAAGGGAAAGACCAAGCCAGTTGGGGAGTGCAGCCATTTGGAATTCTATGTGGAAGGCTCCCGGCTGGTGATAAAGAAGACCCTTTCTCTTAGAAACGTGGTGTTTGGGTGCTCTTTCTCTCAGTTGGGCCTCATCTTCCTGCAACACTAACAGTTCTCATCAAAATGAATATAGGTTGCTGTGAGCAAAAGTATTTCCAGGGTAATCTAGCCTAGGGCAAGAGTAAGTCTCTGTCTCTAAATAAATAAATAGAGTTTAAAAAGTAAAACAGCGGCTCTGCACCTGTGGCTCAATCAGCTAAGGCGCCAGCCACGTACACCTAAGGTGGCGGGTTCGAATCCCCAGCCCGGACCCGCCAAACAACAATGATGGCTGCAACCAAAAAATGGCTGGGCATTGTGGCAGCCGCCTGTGGTCCCAGCTACTTGGGAGGCGGAGGCAGGAGACTCGCTTGAGCCTAGGAGTTGGAGGTTGCTATGAGCTGTGATGCCATGGCACTCTACCCGGGGGGATAGCTTGAGGCTCCGTCTAAAAAAAAAAAAAAAAAAAGTAAAACAGCACAAGATGATAAATGCCAATATAAAAATTACTCTGTGAGGGCCCTGGAATTAAGAAAAGACAGTTTTTTTGAAGAAAATTAGAACAAACAAATCTAAATAAGTAGAAATATCTATAGCAGTTATCCTCCTGTGAAAACTTTATCTTCTTACTAGAGTGAACACTGCCTCCATTCACTCGCTCTTCCTTATAAAGCAGCTGGGCTTAAACTCAAGGCAAGCATATTGTAGTAGACCCTCTGTAAGTGGACCACTCGGGGGGCTGCACCAAACAGGTCAACATGCAGAGGTGGTCAACATAAGGACCTAGGCCTGTTATACATTGAGTACACATGATGCATGTCCAGTGTATGAAAATTAAGGCAACGTAAGGGGTTGGTCAGCCTAGGGAGGTGGTGGACAGGACACGCACCACATGTACATACCAGTATAGGAGGCCTAGTTTTTTATGTTGACCACCTCTGTATGTTGACTAGTTTGTGACACTCCCTTAAGTGGTCAGCTTCCAGAGGTTCTAACGGATTGTGGTTTACCAAATTAATGTTATCAAATTATGGCAATAATAGCTCGACTGTGAATTTTGTGAGGGAGCAATCAATAAACGTATTGTTTGTTCTCTTTACCTTTTTGAAAATGGATTGTATTTTGTCTCTTCTGCTTTGCAGCTCCCAGAATGAAGACTCTTCCTTCCATTTTGACGGGAGCGGGTACTCTGTTGTAGAGAAGACGCTTCGGGCTACTGTGACCCAGATAATAATGCTCTTCAGTACCTTTTCACCCAATGGGCTTCTCCTCTACCTGGCTTCCAACGGCACAGTAAGAGTCTTTCTGGGGCACGAAGCCCTCCTGTGTACACATGTTTTTATTGCTATGAATTTGTTTTTGTTTAGTGAGGATTTTCTAATTAAATTATACATACATATGCCATGTGAGTTTATGAACATATACTAACATATAGGTATGTAGGTCATTACAGTTTCCCCATTTTGCGCCATTTATTTATTATATTAATATGAATTTACTGTAGAACAGTGGCTCTCAACCTTCCTAATGCCACGAACCTTTAATACAGTCCAAAGGGGTCACCACCCACAGGTTGAGAACCGCTGCTGTGGAACCTTTGGGACATCCAAAAGAACACCAAGTAGAAACCAGCCGTCCAGTCATTGCACATGACAGTTAAACATTTGTCATTAAATTTTGAGTTCAAATAATAAGTTTCGTTCCATGTTCATGGCAACCACAGTGACCTTAGTTAAATTCCACTCCCAGGAATGTCATGATCCCATTTTCTTCTCACATGCGTCTCTCAGTTTTCTTTTGTTTTTTAAGACTGGTCCATTTGTCAGTCTGAATAAAAAAGACACAAAGAGATTCCACTTCCCTCACTTATGAAAACTGTAGATTTTCATAGCAGTGAAGATTGTTTCATTTTTATTTGTGTAGTATTCCAGAAAACCTTCACGGACATTTTTAGTTTTAGAGCATAGCCCGCTGGTTATGGGGCCAGATCCAGTTTTCTGAGTTTGATTTTAGGTTTCTGCCACTCCTGACTTGAAGGGAAAGGGAAACTTGGGACACAGATACAGCCACAGGGAACTGTGTTCTTTTCTTTACAGAAAGACTTTTTATCCATCGAGTTGGTCCACGGCAGAATAAAAGTTACTGTTGACCTGGGTTCGGGACCCCTTGCACTTATTACAGACAGACGTTACAACAACGGGACCTGGTACAAAATTGCCTTTCAGCGAAACCGGAAACAAGGTGGGTGCCCAGATGGACTCGGGTGCTGTCAAATTCTTCTAAAAGCAGCAATCCTTCTTCTACCTTAGTTTCCTAGCTATTCTTAAGTAAATATTCTAATTGAAAGCCATTGTCTTTCATATATTAAGCAACAAAATTCATACTTTGCTGGAGGAATATTATAATAATTATCTGTGGTTTCCAAGTACATTTTGTTGTTGTTGTTGCAGTTTTTTGCCAGGGCTGGGTTTGAACCCACCTCCTTCGGTATTTTGGGTCAGTGCCCTACTCCTTGGGCTACAGGTGCCACCCCCAAGTACCTTATTTAACATTAAATGCTGAATTGGGATCAAACATGGAATCCATTCTGTTTTCTTCCACACACATATTGCTGTCATTTATCAATGTGTGTATTGGATTTATTGACTTTGGTCAAGAGGATTTCTCATTTGTCTTTTAATAGTCCAGAACATCAGCTGGTCCAATTTGCAGAATTTAAAAGAAGATGTCTTCGTAAATGAACTTTGTTGGCAGAAGTGTGCATTTACCTATAATGTAGAAAGTGATTTTCATTTCCTTGCCTCTTCCTTTCAACCTCCTTTTAGGTCTCCTGGCGGTCATTGATGCGTACAACACTAGTTACAAAGAGACTAAGCAAGGCGAGACTCCGGGAGTATCTTCCGACCTCAATCGTCTGGATAAGGACCCAATTTATGTGGGTGGATTACCTCGGTCAAGAGCTGTAAGGTATGACGTTTAACTGCAGCACTTCCGTGTCCCTCATTCCTACAACAGAACGAGATCCCGTCTCAAAACCTCCCAAGGAACAAACAGAAAGAAATTTAATCTTTCCCAGTTCCATTTTGACATGGAGGTGTTGTCAGGGCTTTGTCCCTTGGAGAGAAACCACTCCACGCTCCTGGCTTCTGGTGGCTTTAAGTGATCTTCAGCTTGGGATGACGCTCTCTCTGTGGCTTCACCTCTGTGCCACTGTCCCTCTGTTTCTAGATTTCCCCTTTGATAAGGACCCCAGTCATCCCCAGTCATACTGGATTAGGACCTACCATAATGGCCTCATCTTAACTTGAGTAACGCCGCAAAGACCCTTTTCCCAAATAAGGCCACATTCCCAGGTTGGGAGGGAAGGAAGAGGCCAAAACTACATCTTTTGAGGGAACACAATTCAATTCAATTCAGACCTATAATGTCTGCTTTTATTCAAAGTACTCTATGCCATATTAATTGGGAAATAAAGCAAGCCTTTTACAGACACATTAATTATTTTATATTGATTGCCATTAGAACATCTATTTTTTTTTTGAGATGGAGTATTATTCTGTTGCCCCAGGTAGAGTGCTGTGTCATCAGCCTACTTCATAGCAACCTCAAACTCCCAGGTTCAAGTTAACCTGTCACCTCAGCCTCCCAAGTAGCTGAGACTGCAGGTGCCATCACAACACCCAGCTAGGTTTTCTATTTTTAGTAGAGACAGAGATCTCATTCTTGCTCAGGTTGGTCTCCAACTCCTGACCTGAATCCACCTGCCTCAGCCTCCAGAGTGTTAGGATTACAGGAGTGAACTACCACGCCTGGCTGACCTTTAGAACATCTATTGGTTTGGCACCTGTGGCTCAAGTGGCTAAGGTGCCAGCCACATACATCTGAGCTGGCGGGTTCGAATCCAGCC
Source organism: Galagoides demidoff (assembly GCA_963574575.1). NCBI lineage: Eukaryota > Metazoa > Chordata > Mammalia > Primates > Galagidae > Galagoides > Galagoides demidoff. The sequence continues at coordinate 26,276 of CAUYQV010051715.1, read as the reverse complement.
TGGGCCCGCCAAACAACAATGATGGTTGCAACCAAAAAATAGCCAGGCGTTGTGGCAGGCGCCTGTAGTCCCAGCTACTTGTGAGGCAGAGATAGGAGAATCGCTTGAGCCCAGGAGTTGGAGGTTGCTGTGAGCTGTGATGCTATGGCACTCTACTCAGGGCAACAGCTTGAGGCTCTGACTCAGAAAAAAATAAAAAAGATCTAAATATTGTTTACTGTGCAATATTTGGAGACCCCACTTGTCATATTCCACTCCCTATCTGGACATTTTAAAGTAGTAGAATCTCTCTCTTTCTCTCTCTCTCTCTCTTTTTTTTTTTCTGAGACAAGGTCTTACTTTGTTGCCTGGACTTAGAGTGCAGTGGCATCACCCTAGCTCACGGCAAACTCAAACTCTTGGGCTCAGATGATCTTGCCTCAGCCTCCTAAGTAGCTGGAATGACAGACGTGTATCACTGTGCCCCCTAATTTTTTTTCCTTTTTGTAGAGATGGGGGTCTCACTATTGCTCAGTCTGGTATTGAACTGACACCCGAGGGATCCTCTTGCCTTAACCTTCTAAAGTGCTGAGAGCCACCCATGAGCCACCATGGCCAGAATAGTAGAATTTCTTTTTTTTTTCCCCCTTTGAGACAGAGTCTCACTATGTCACCCTTGGTACAGAGGTGTCACAGCTCACAGCAACCTCAAACTCTTGGGCTTAAGTGATTCTCTTGCCTCAGCCTCCCAAGTATCTGGGACTACAGGCATCCACCTCAATGCCCAGCTATTTTTTTGTTGCAGTTGTTTAGTTGGCCCGAGCTGGGTTTGAACCTGCCAACCTCAGTGTATGTGGCTGCACCGTAACCACTGTGCTATAGGTGCTGAGCTAGAATAGTAGAATTTCTTTACAGGAAAAAATATCATGCTTTCTGCAGACTTCTCTGGATTCCCCTTTGTGTGGCTAGAGCAAATAATGTATGTGGAAGTTAAAAGGCCAGCATCAAGAGCTCGGATGAAATGTGGCAGAGGAGAGACAAAGGAATCCTTTGTAACAGTGATTCATGTTCAGCTTTGTGACTTTAATGATTTACATAAACCTATTTGTCATTTGTGTAAGTCTAGCAATCAAGTCAAGATAGCTTCCAGGGAGTAGAGTTATCAAATGTCTAAACTGGATCACCCAGCCCAATGGTTTCCAAATTATCTGTGGCAGTGCCCTGTCTTTAGCCCAAGTTCTTTTACAGAAGGCTGACGTGTGACACAGAGGTGCAGCCATGCAGCGGCTCCGGGACCAGCCCAGGGTCCACTTCCCACTGTGCCCCTCCCCTCTGCCAGGCATATCGGGAAGTGCTCAGGGGCACAGTTTGCAACCCCAGTCACCTCCTGGTCTTATGAATACTTGAAACCTCTGCTAGCTGGTCACTTGCCAGGACTGTGTATGTCATGGAATCCCACCCCAGGTGTCATCCCCTATTCCTTCTATGGTTAGTTTAGCCTCTAGCGAGGCGGCTACATTGAATCAACATCGAGTCTTCCTCAGTGTCATGGCGCGTCTGTACTCTGCCACATGGCACAGGGTAGACACTGGAGAAAAGGAAAGGAGTCCAGACCCCAGACATTCATATTAGAAGACACTTGAGTATCTCCGCAGTCAACCTCCTCGTTTACATTGGAAGAAACTGAGATCCAGAAAGGTTAAAATTTGCCCCACACCATGTAGTTGGTTAAAGTTCCCCAGCTGATTATTTAACATAGACAAAAAAAAAAAAAAGAAAAAGCTGTTATTGTAAGAGGAAACCATATCACTATGAAGCTCTCCTGTAACTAGCTGATGTGCAAAGTTTGGAGATGGTCAGTAGTCTTCGTGCTTTGGAAATGAGAGCCTGACCTCAACCAGGCATGGGGCAACTTCTGGAAAGAAAAATATGCTATTGACTTAGAGGATAAGAAATAGGGTCTTGGACAATCTCAGACTTCACCAAATGCAATTATTTCCTTTAGGACAGAGTTCATATGTACATAGTGTGGACAGAAACCCATGACTTTAGCCACTGATCATGGCACCCCTCACACTTGTCCTCATGGGAGGCAAATTTTCTATTCTACGTGGTGACTGGATTGTAACCTGTGGGCTATAATTTCCTTATGACAACGTATTGCCTTTCTTATAATTGGCTTGTGTTTTAATGAGTGTATTTAAATTGTTACAACTGTGAGTTCCCCTTAAAATATTAAACATATTTGCTTGTAGGTAGCCATCAAAGTGGCCACACTCACTAGGTCTAACTAAGCCCTTTCTCTAGTCCTCAGGAGAGTATTTGTTTGACCTGAAGTTCTCACCATCAGCACCGTTCTTAGAGGGGGGGTCTAGACATTTCTGTAGTGTGGCCCATGGAAAGAGATTTTTTTTATAAATATAGGTCCATTTTTATTCCTTCTTTCAAAAGCAGAATTATAAAATCCAAATTTTATTATGGTTTTTCTCACCTCCTTCCCTGTAGGAAAGGAATCACCAGCAAAAGCTATGTAGGCTGTATCAAGAACCTGGAAATATCCAGATCAACCTTTGATTTACTCAGAAATTCCTATGGAGTGAGAAAAGGCTGTATGTTGGAGGTAGGAAACATTGTTGTTGATGTTGGAATGAGTTTCTATAAATATCCACTGATGTAGCAAAATAATAACATAAAATCTAAACCAGTGGGGTGGATAGAATGGAGAAAATGGGGAAGCCCAGCGGCATCCCCTGCCGTGGGGAGTCAGCCTATAGCTGTGAACTCATGGCTCCTCTTCATCCCCTCTGACCAGCCCGTCAGAAGTGTTAGCCTCTTGAGAGGCGGCTACATTGAGTTGCCGTCCAAGTCTTTGACCCCAGAATCGGAATTGCTGGCCACATTTGCCACCAACAACAGCAGTGGCATCATCCTGGCTGCCCTTGGCAGGGACGCAGAAATGCAGGGGCGTGGACAGGCCCATGTGGTGAGTAGCTCCCGTGCCACCCACTCTGAAGCTTTTGGTATGTTCCTTGTTGTTAATGAGTATGCATTTTTAATAAGTAAAAGTTACATCACTGAGTGCCATTCCCTTATGAATCAGTGATTTCCTGCTGTACAATCCATCCTCCTTGTCCAGTGACTTAGGAGAAGATACTTGCCGTGCACCTGTCATTTTTGTGAAAACACATTCAGTGAGCGCCCCCCCCCCCACCCGAGTTCTCTTCCATGTGTCGTGGTCGTTACTGTTCATTCTAACTAACGCAGTGTACTATGAGAAATTTCAAAGATCATGAATTAAATTATTTTCAAAAAGAAGTTCAAAGCACAGTGAGTATATTCTCTTTTTTTACTTTTTTTTGATCAACATAATTTAAGTATGCTGTGGAAGTTTAACTATAGGTTCAAGTATGACGTGAGATAAAAAAGGTTGAAACACACTATGCTTGAACGATTTGAAAGGATTAAAAGAGCAGCACCTGTGCCTCAGTGGGTAGAGTGCCGGCCCCTTATACTGAGGGTGGTGGGTTCAAACCCGGCCCCTGCCAAACTGCAACAAAAAAATAAAAAAATAGCCAGGTGTTGTGGCGAGCGCCTGTAGTCCCAGCTACTTGGGAGGCTGAGGCAAAAGAATTGCCTAAGCTCAGGGGCTGGTGATTGCTGTGAGCTGTGACACCATGGCACTCTACCGAGGGTAGTAAAGTGAGACTCTGTCTCTAAAAAAAATGAAAGAGCAGCAAGAGCGTCCCAGCCTGTGATGAGCACAGCGAGCGCGCACCAGGAGAGGAGAGGAGAGATGAGGGGGCTCCGTATTCATGTTGCCATATTTATATTGATTTTAAGAGCGTAGGTGATGCTTACCTTGTCCTCTGCTCAAACTTGCACCTGTCACATAATTTGGAGAAACTTATAGATTGCTAATGTACTGTCTTGACAAAGTGGAGCCCGTGTTACCACACTGTACAGGGTACCTTCTTTACTATACAAGACACTTTACAGACATTGCTGCATAAGGATCACAGCCACCTGCAAGGCAGATGCTGCTGCCTACATTTTGCTGAGGAAGAAACGGATTCAGAGAGCCCGGTTTATGTGCCCAAGGTCACACAGCTGTTATGTGACACCTGTTTGTGGACCCCAAGCGTGTCACAAGCCACTTGGTGAAGAAGGGATGATAATTGGTTTGGGACTCCACTGATCATTTCTTTTTTAATATAAAAGTTGAACTGAAATTTATAAAAATTTATATAATTTTTTTTTTTTGAGACAGAGTCTCAAGCTGTTATCCTGGGTAGAGTGCCATGGTGTCATAGCTCACAACAACCTCCAACTTGGGCTCAAGTGATCCTCCTGCCTCAGTTTTTCTATTTTAGTAAAGACAGGGTCTCGCTTTTGCTCAGGCTGGTCTCAAACTCGTGAACTCAAGCAATCCACCCACCTCAGCCTCCCAGAGTGCTAGGATTACAGGCATGAGCCACCACACCCAGCCTGAAATTTATATTAAATTAACCATTTTGGAGTAAACAATTCAGTAGCATTTAGCGCACCCACAGTGCCGCAAGGCCACCTTCTCTGTTTATTTCTGAACATTTTCATTACCCAGATAGAAGTCTGGGGCCATTAAGCAGTCACTCCCTGTGCCCTTCTCTCACACCCCTGGCAACCACCCATCTGCTTTTTGTCTCTGAGGATGGATTTACCTGTTCTGGATATTTTGTATCAATAGACTCACACCAGGTATGATCCTTGTGTTGTTCACTTAGCACGTCTTCGGGTGCATCCATGCTGCAGTGTGTGAGGGCTGGGTTTGGGTTTTTTTTTTTGGCTGGGGCTGGGTTTGAACCCGCCATCCCCAGCATATGGGGCCGGTGCCCTACTCTTTTGCGACACAGGCACCATCCAGTCTTCGTTCCTTTTCTTGGCTGAATAGTATCCCCCTGTATGTACCAATCACAGTTTATCAGTTGCTTCCTTGATACATGGGGTTATTTCTCCTTTTTGGCTATTATGAATAATGCCCAAATACGTGTTTGAGTCCCTGTTTTCAATTCTTCTGAGTGTATACCCAGGAGAAGAGCTGTTGGTCATATGGCAATTATATGTTTGACTTTTGGAAGCTCTGCCAAACTCTTTCTGAGGCAGCGGAAACAGAGTAATGCCATCCATTAATAACAAGGGTATTGTGAAACACCCCCATTCCAGTTCTGCTGGTGGCATTATGAATTGTTATACCTCTTTTCAATATGGTAAAATGATTTTAAGAGCTTTAAATATTGTCAAACTTCAGTTCTACTTTTAGAAAGGTTAGAAACAATTTCACAGGCAAAAAAATTTAAATATTCATATGGATGATAATAAACAATTATCAAATTGAAACTACTTTAAATGTTATTGATTAAAAAGACTAATTATAATCTATCTATTTATTGGTACATAATGTAGCAATAAAGAATATGTATGAAGGCAATGCAGAAATGGAAATGTGTGGTGTTATGTGTAGTGACAACAGCGTAATACAGAATGTAAATTATATGAAGGGATAGGGCGGTGCCTGTGGTTCAAAGGAGTAGGATGCCAGCCCCATATACCGGAGGTGGCATGTTCAAACCCAGCTCTGGCCAAAAACTGCGGAAAAAAAAAATTACATGAAGGGATTAGAAAGTAACATAATAAATTTAAAATAGTTCTGTTAAATGATGAAGAGTCTTGAGTAATTGCTTGCTTGATGTTAATATTCCCATGTCATCTTTGTAAGATGGAAATTTTTTAAATCATATAGTAACAAGCTTTTTTCTGGATAATTCTCTGCACACCTCCCGCCCCCAGCCCTTCTTCTCCATTCTGCTGATTGAAGGCCACGTTGAGGTGCATGTCAGTCTTGGGGACAGGTCCAGCCTGAGGAAAGCCCTCCTACACGCTCCCACCGGCACCTACAGTGATGGACAGCCGCATTCCATCTCCTTGGTTAGGAATCGGAGGTACCATCCCCACGGCAAGACGTGTGTCCTGAGGGGTTGGGGACCTCACTTGTCCTGGCGCCCTGTGCAGTTAAATGATGGGCAATTCCAAATAGTTCTAGCCAGACACCTCCTTATGAGATGTTTGTGCTATTTCTATAATTGAACAACTTTACTCTTGGCCTTTTTTGAAACTCAATATAAATTATATTGGATTAATTCTGTGGCAAAGAGTATTATGGTGTTAATAAATAGTATATCAATAGTAAATAGTACAGTAGTAAGTAGATTATGTCAATATTCCTGTATATTTCTCTCCAAAACTCTAGAGCAAACATTTGAAAAGCATATTAGACATTTTCATCGTAGGTAAAGAGGTAAAAGAAAACTACTCTTTTTTTTAAGAGTAGTCAAATTCAAGATTTGCGTTAGCATTGCGCTCATTTCTGAAGAATTTTCAGTTGTAAGTTTTAATTTTTAAGATTCACCTTTTTGCTCTGATATAATGTCATATTAAAATTTGTCTTCCAAGAACTTTTATTATTCAGTAAGAACTTTGCTGGGATTGTGTGTTAAAATTGGGTCATTGTTTTATTATATTTAAAGATTTTCATTTATTTTCTCCTTTGACCTTTTAGAATTATCACTGTTCAGTTGGATGAAACCAATCCTGTGGAAATGAACTTGGGTCCATTAGCAGAAAGCAGGAAAATAAATGTGTCCAACCTGTACATAGGGGGGATTCCAGAGGGTGAGGGGACCTCGGTGCTCAGAATGAGAAGCTCGTTCCATGGCTGCATCAGAAACCTGATCTTTAACCTGGAGTAAGTGAAACTGTGCTCTCTGCATGTTTTTGCGTTTTCTGACCTTTAACAGTAAGTGCTAGCGCTAACCTGCAGTCTTAATTTTGCTATTTGAGATTTCCTAACATTTTACAAGTTCCTGAAGAACATATGAACCCCATTTGTCTATCACAGAAGTCCCCCCAAAAGGACTTTATTGGATTCAAATGATTGACAGATACAGTCATCTTACTTTCAAATAAATGATGAAACATTAGCTCCACACACAATTATCCATAAAAATATATTTTTGACATGCATTTAAAAGAAGACAGATTTTGTAATACAAATTTCTGCATTGTTTTTACAATTGGGCTACTAGCAATTTTAGATTGTTAATGGCTCCCCTGAAAGCAATTACTATATAATTAAGAACTGGAAGCCTCCATCCCATGTGTGGCGGGCTTGTGATGATTCATTCCTCCCCGCTGACCCTCTGCCCATGGTCAGCGTGCTGAGCAGACCCAATTGGTGCTCTGCCCTGCAGGGCCAGTGTCTGCCCGGGGGAAACTGGACGTGAGCTGATAAGATTGGGGTCTGTCCCGCTGGACCACTGACTTGCCTCTTGACCTTTAGCAAGGACTTCATGATCACAGCGTCTTTCCCCATGAAATTACCTCTTACGGGTCCCTGAACCTGGCAAGAATAAAAATGTCTTCATGGGTTTCCGTGTGATTACGTTGTTAGAGCCTTGCTTTAGCTATTTCTATAGACATATTTAGTCACCTGTTGTCTGTTCATTCTTTCCCTCACTGACGAGTCACCTTCATGCTCCTTAAGGCTGTGAGACTGTGGTTCCCAGGCATGTCCTGGAAACTCTTGCGGTTCCCAGGCATGTCCTGGAAAGTGCCACAGGGTCCCATGCAGGAGCGGGACTTGGTGCTGGAGCTGCACAGTGAAGGGGCGTGTGACGAGGGAAGCCCACGTCCTCTTACACAGGACGTCAGTGTTCAGTTGAGGCCACTATGCAGGGAGGAGGTGGAAACCAGACCGTGAACGTGGCCACAGGGCAGCCCCGTGAAGGCTGCAGGAAGAGCGTCAGCTCCGGAGCGGCTCTTGCAGGCTGCGCAGGAAGGATCTGGGGTAGTGTTTCAAGAAGCATCAAACAAGAAAGTACCGGGTCTCCCCAAAGTCACCACACAGAGGAAAAATGGAAAATTATAGCTAATTATATCTTTATTTACAAAATATTCATTACAAAATTTTACAGAAAGGTGATCAAAATGTAGAGAATATTCTGTAAATATCTTGTAAAATTGTGTAATGAATATTTTACAAATAAAGATGCATTCAGCTATAACTTTCCACTGTTTGTGTATGGTGACTTTGGGACACTCCTGTGTACAACGTGATCTATCCAGACTCTCCGTCATGGTGAAGGTTGGTCTCTCTGATCACTATAAGAGAAACAAATTCATTGTTTCTTATGGATTTTAATTTTACAGTAACCACATGACACAGGTATTATGTCCTAATTTTGAAAACTCTCCCTTGTTTGTGCCTAGACTTTTGGATTTCACCAGTGCAGTTGGCTCTGAACAAGTGGACTTGGACACCTGCTTGCTTGCAGAAAGGCCTAAGCTGGGTTTTCTTGGCGAGGATGGGGAGCTCCTGCCAGAGCCCCATGTGTTCCCGGTGAGAGCAGCCTCGTTAATGATGTTCCTCAGGTCCCGTCAAAAAAGGCGAGAGGAGGCCAGAGGGGATTAAAATATGTATTGCGAGAGCTGGAGCTGGGGCTGTGATAAAAATCAGAGCAGGCACACCGCATTGGAAGGTGCTCCCAGCAAACTGATGGGTGACATGACCCATCATTTCTGGATCATAGGGCCCAATGCTCAGGGACCCTAACTAGGCTGACACACAGCAAGCTTTTTGGCACAGGTCCTAGAAGGATTTATTATCACTTTAGGTCAGTGATGTTCTCTCTTGTGTGTGTGTGAGACAGAATCTCACTCTGTCACCCTGGGTTGAGTGCCATGGTGTCATTATAGCTCATAGCAACCTTAACCTCTTGGATTTAAGTGATCCTCTTGCCTCAGTTTCCCAAGTAGCTGGGACTACAGGCACCTGTCACAGTGCCCAGCTAGTTTTTCTATTTTTAGTAGAGATCATGAATTATTTTTGAAAGAAGCACAAAAAGTACAAAAAGTATATTCTTTTTGTTACTCATTTTTTCATCAGCATAATTTAAGTGTGCCACGGAAGTTTAGCTATAGGTTCAAGTGTGCTCTGAGACAAAAAAGGTTGAAACACTGGTTTAGACATAAGCAGGAAATCATAAAAATACGTACTTAGTGTGAGCCATTGTACATATCTTCATTGCTTAAAAAATTTTTTAAGAGATTTGATTAGGAAATCAAATTTTGATTTAGGAAAAGCCAGTTTGGGGCAAGCAGTTTTTATGGCAATCATTGTTATTTTCCATTTTCTCCCCCTTCTATTTCTTGGTCCAAAGTGTGCACTCTAATAATTTAGAAGATGATGCAATTGACCAAAAGCAGTGCCTTCCATGCAAAGCCTGTCTTTGAGTTCACGACAGTTTTTGTGGTAGCATCTGGCTTGGGCACTGTCTGGGCAGCCTGAACATGCTGTGGCACCGCCCCTGGGTCCCCATCCCCTGGCCCAGGGTCTAGGAGCCCTTCCCACCTGCTCCTCTTGTCCACACCTCAAGTTGATGTGAACTGAGATGCATTGAACTCTGAGCCCATGAGACCTGTAAGACCTGCCACCTGTGGGGTCTTCCAGTTTCCCGGTGCCTGTACTGTGAGGATCCTGGGCCACTGTGTCCTAGGGCCATTCCCAAAGCCTGGGACTGTGGTGGGGGTGGAGAGGACACAGCAAGGCCTCTGCTCTTAGGGCCGTTGAAAATTGGGGGAGGGACTTCAGCATCCCTTTGAATTTAAGTGAACTTGAGAGGGTTTAAGGCACCTCTATCTAATCATCTGATAAAAGTGAGCAGTAAGGGCTGGCCAGGGCCTCACTGAAACCGGAGATGGAGGGAGTTCATGGTGGTGCCCTGAAATGGTGGCTTCTGAGGGGTTTTCCCATGGAAAGAACACGTGTTAGCGGGGCCGTGGCTGTGGGTGGCTGAGTGTCCCCGTGCGACCCTTTCAGGAGCAGTGTGCAGTGGATGCCCCCCTGGAGTACGTGCCTGGTGCCCACCAGTTCGGCCTGACGCAGAGCAGCTACATGGCATTGCCTTTCAATCAGTCTGGCGTCAGGAAGAGGTGGGTATTGTTCCGGGGTCCCTATGGGGCATCAGGAAGAGGTGGGTGTTGTTCCGGGGTCCCTATGGGGCGTCAGGAAGAGGTGGGCATTGTTCCGGGGTCCCTATGGGGCGTCAGGAAGAGGTGGATGTTGTTCCGGGGTCCCTATGGGGCGTCAGGAAGAAGTGGGCGTTGTTCCAGGGTCCCTATGGGGCATCAGGAAGAGGTGGGCATTGTTCCAGGGTCCCTATGGGGGTCAGGAAGAGGTGGGTGTTGTTCTGGGGTCCCTATGGGGTGTGTCTCATGGATGGATGAGTCACACACGGGGCTGTTTTTCAGCAGCAGGGTCTTCTCCCCAAGAACATTTTCATTTAGTGATGGGAGCTGACTTGCAACCAAACAGCAGCCATGCAAAGGCAGACAGGAGCAGTGTGGGTACAGACCCCACGCTTTGACCGTGATTAAGGGGGGCTGCTGTGGACTCTGCCTTCCGCCACCTAGATGTCAGCAGCTTGCCACCCCTATGTGTATGTGGGGAGGTGTGTGGCTGTCTGTCCCAAGCCAGGATCAAGCATCATTTGACCTTCCACTCCATTCTACTTTAAGCATTTGCTAGTCACATTCGGTTGTCTCCCCAAATGTTTTCGCTATAGCCCCCAAATCCCCGGTGCCACATGTTCCGGTGGCCCTCGCACCTGCTGAGAGTCCAGCTCTTTCACTGATCTCCAGGCCTGCGGGCCTCTGCTCCCCAGCCCTCAGCCTGCCCAGACCCACCCGCAGCCCTGCCGCGGCCCGCACCTTTCCCTGCGCACGCGGCTCAGACTCGGCTCACCGTCGCTCTTCTGCAGCTCCTGCCTTTGCTCTCCCAGACTTCAGCAGCCTCCCCACACCTAGCCCTTCAGTGTTCTGGCTCCTTCATAGCCAGCCGCTCCCACCGGCATACCTGTGACTTCTTCATAAGAGTCCATCCCCTTCCCAGTCTAGACTATAAAAGCCTTCTGCTAGCTGACCTCTTCCTCCTCATCTCGCCCCTTCCTGGTCCTACAGTGCTTCTGTGATGTGGAGGCCTCTAGGCTGCAATTCGTCCCTTTCTGAGGGGTTCCAGGCCACTGTCACAGGTGTGTTGCTGCAAACTCCCTCACCTCCCCCAGCTTTCCCCCTACGGGAGCCCAGGAGAAACCTAGCACTTGGCCTTCTCTGTGCCAGGACCCAGGCTGGAGGCCCAGGCTGGGCTCTGCTCGCCTCCTGCCTGACTGGTCTGACTTCAACACCATGGCCACCAATCTCAGGCAGAGCCTCCAAACTGCGTGGAGAGCTGGCGCATTCCCCAATGTCCTCACAGTTTTATTTTCCATAGCTCCTTACTCATCACGTCTCTCTTTTTTGTTTTTTGAGACAGTCTCACTCAGTTACCCTAGTCTAGAGTGCCATGGTGTCACAATTCACAGCAACCTCAAACTCTTGGCTCAAGCCGAGTAGCTAGAACTAGAGGTGCCCACCACAAAGCCCAGCTAGTTTACCTATTTTTAGTAGAGACAGGGTCTCGCTCTTCCTCAGGCTGGTCTTGAACTCCTGAGCTCAAGAAATCCTCCTGCCTCAGCCTCCCACAGCACAGGGATTTCAGGCAGCAACCACTGTGCCACTCATAACTTTTCTTATGTCAAAGCTCTGTGTACCCCCCAACCTCTCTTCACACCCCAGCTAGTGACTTGCCTCATCAAGAGGACAGAACTCATCCTGTCCACTACCCAAAAGAGCAGCTGTTGCCTTTGTTCCCAGCCCTGGGTCCTTCTGCTGCATGGATGGAGAGTTCTGCCCTCTGGACCCATCACTCCTCTCCTCCCTGGACGTCTGCAGCAGCCAGCCTTCCCTCCCTAACGCACGACTCCCACCAGACACAGCCCTGTCAGCCTGCTATCCTCAGTCATAGAAGAGCAGCAAACCCTTGTGCCGCATATCAGCTTGCTGTTTCACTCAGATAACCAGATTTACTCGGCGCAGTTACCCTATGAGGAAGTTGTTGGGTTTTTTTGCTTTTTTGCTTGACACAGAGTATCACTTTGTCACTCTGGGTAGAATACTACGGTGTCATAGCTCACAGGAACCTCAAACTTTTGGGCTCAAGTGATTCTCTTCCCTCAGTCTCCCGAGTAGCTGGGACTACAGGTGCCCATCATAACGCCCAGCTATTTTCAAAGACGAGGTCTTGCTCTGGCTCAGGCTGCTCTTGAACCTGTGAGCTCAGACAGTCCACCCACCTCAACCTCCCAGAGTGCTGGGATTACAGGCGTGAGCCACCACGCTGGCTAGAAGATACTCTTAATTATCTTCATTTTACAGGTAAAGACATGGAGGCACAGGTAGCTCAAAGTGACACAGCCAGTACATGGTAGAGCTGGGTTCAACCTGGCCTTGTGGCCCCAGCATCTGTGCCTGGGGACACACATCCTGAGACCCTAGTGGAAGGCTGAAACCACGGGTGGTACTAAACCCACTGTGCACCGTGTTTTCCTATATGTGCGCACCTAGGATAAAGTTTAATTCATAAGGTAGGCACAGGAAGAGAGTGACAACAGTAACTATGAATGGAGCCAACTATAAGGATATGTTGTCCTCACTCCTGTTGTGCTTTGGGGTAATTGTTCGGTAAATAAGGGTGCCTGGAAACACAAGCAGTGTAAGCCACCACAGTTGATCTGAGGACCCAAGCAAAACTACTGGGTGAGCATGCAGGTGGCGTAGACACGTGGACACACTGGTTCACAGGGATGGTTCATGTCCCGAGCAGGACAGAGCAAGATGGTGAACAATTTTACCACACTACTGAGAATGGTCTGCAGTATAAAATGTATGCATTGTTTATTTCTGAGACTTCCCATTTAATATTTTTAGGCTTTGGTTGACTGTGGATAACCATGGCTAAGGGGGCTGCTGGAGCCGCTGTGCTCTGTCTCTGCTCTAGAACCCTAACTTCTGAGACAGAGACTCCGCAGGAGGCTTAGCACCCACCTCCCACACATGTTCTGTAGTGTGTGGCTCCGTCTCACAGCAGGGCTTCTGGAAAACTGGCCTTACGTGGCTGTCTGTCCTTTCCTCAGGGATCACTCCCTCCTCTAACCACACAATCAGCCTCCCCCGCTCCCCTCTGGGCTCTCAAACCAACTTGCAGGCCACAGCCTGGCTCTCCTGGACCCCCAGTCCCCTGGCTCTCTGCCTGTGCCTCTCCAGTCTCCTTTGCCCGGTCCCTCCCAGACATCCTCCTGGGGTGGCTAAGTTCCAGTGGCTTTAAAATACCACCTGGACAGGGAAACACCCTCCCTGGCCTCTGCTTGACAGGGACAGTGAGCCTCATCCCCGCAGCAGGATCTTCCCTCCTCCTGGACCTGCCCTGTGGCTCTTCACCCTGTCAGCACCATACCTCTGCTTGCTCAAAGCCTAGACCTACAGATTATTTTACTTTTTTTTTTTTCACTCCCCAAACCAAGTCTTATCAGTGAGTCCTCTTGCTTCTTCCTCCAGAACTTTCCCTGAGTCAGTTCAGCTCCTCCGTGTCCCCACTGCCACCTGGTCTAAGCCCCCGGTCCGTGTGGACCGTAATGACAGTTGCCTGGTGACCCTGCTTCGCCTAACTTGTTCTTCACATCAGAGGATCTTTTAAAGATGTCAGTCAAGTCACACCCTCTCCCTCCTTTAAACCACCCCCATAACTTCCCACTGTGTTTGAAATAAAGTCCGAATACACCCAGGCTTCTCCCCCACCAGGACAGAGCTGCCCCTCCCTCCCTCTGTCCCTGTGTGCTCTAGCGGCTGACCCTGGTGCTCCCTCTGAGGAAGGCCTGATGCCACCTCCCTCCACCCCCACGTGGCACAGGTGGGGGTTCCTGGCTACCAACCATAAGCGAGTCAATTGAACCGTAAGCCAGGGTGACGGCTCTTCCTGGTCAGCTCTGTGGGGCTTGCCCCTTTGGACATCTCTCAGCTGAAATATCCTCTTCCAGAATTGTCTGACTACTTAGTGGAGCCTCTATGGGATGGAACTGCAGCTCCCTGATGCGTCTCTGGTGTCAGTACCTGGAGAAGGGATCGTCCTTTTTGACCATTGCTCTACCCTCATGCATCCCAGAAAAGCTCTGGCAGACGCAGGGACCCACTAGCCATTTATTAAATGAACGGGTGCTTGAATGAGTGATCGATGCCCTCTCCTGAGACGTTCCACGTTAACACTGGAACGGCTTTCAGGTTCTCTCTCTGAGTTACTCCTTCCTGAGTGCGGCTTCTGTCCCCCAGGCTCTCGGTACAGCTGACCCTCCGCACGTTCGCCTCCAGTGGCCTTGTCTACTACATGGCTCACCAGAACCAGGTGGACTACGCCACGCTGCAGCTCCACGGCGGCCGCCTCCACTTTATGTTTGATCTCGGCAAAGGCAGAACAAAGGTCTCCCACCCAGCGCTGCTCAGCGATGGCAAGTGGCACACGGTAGGTCCCCAGGAGGCCTGCAGCCCGCCTGTGACTGGGGCTCACTCCATTATACCCCCTGACCTCTCGCTTGCCCTGTGTCTGCTATTTCCCCCAGAGAACACAGACTCCTTGAAGGCAGGGATCTTTTCTGCTTCTCCACTGTCCCCAGAAGCCTGACACCAAATAGACACTCAGCAAACATTGGCTGAATTAATGAAAGATACTGGAAATGTTGTCCACTAGGCAAACAGCAAACAGACCCCACCCTGGGGCTTCTGGGTCACGGTGTGCAAGGATGAGCCTCACATAATGCCACTGGCTCATTTACACCCAGACTCTGGAATGCTTCCTGGCCTACAGTGGGTTCCACCTGTGCCCACTTGCTGTTGCCTGCCAGGGTCTGTCGCATCTCAGCACCAGCAACATGAAAATCTGGGCCATCCGCTAGATGCCATTCGGGTTATGACAGATACAGATGTTACAAACACACATCTGTCCAAGGTTCTTGAGATTCCTCAGAAATGATGGACGTTTTCCTCTTGCTATAGGTCAGGACAGAGTATGTTAAAAGAAAAGGCTTCATGACTGTTGACAGCCAAGAATCTCCCATGGTGACCATGGTGGGAGACGCAACCATGTTGGATGTGGAAGGGACATTCTACCTGGGAGGCCTTCCCGCCGTGTACAGGGCCAGGAACATTGGAAATGTAAGCAGCATTTTCTCTCTGGGCCGGTTTTACCTTTGTGGTGGCTGCGTCTATTTTGCAGAAGGACATAGGTCTTCACATCTTTAGGTTTCAGTCCCCTTGCTTGAACCTGGGGCTCGGCTGCAGAAGGCAGCCCTTCAGAAGAATGGCCATGGGGTGGGTGCTGGAGCTGCCCCTAGACCAGCCGGCCCAGCCTTTATGGCCCTAGGGACTGGTTTCCACAGCTAGGGGTGGGGGAGGTTTGGGGATGATTCAGTGTATCATTGTAACTGTGCACTTTATTTCTATTGTTATTCCATTGTAATATATAATGAGATAATTATACAACTCACCATAATGCAGAGTCAGTGGCAGCCCTGAGCTTATTTTCCTGTAATTAGACGGTCCCATCCAGGGGCTGTGGGAGACCAGACAGACCAGACAGACCAGAGGAAGCTTTGCTCACCTGCCTCTGCTCCTGCTGTTCACCCTGGTTCCTAATAGGCCAGGGACTGGTTCCAGTCTCAGCTGGGGTGGGGGCTGCAGCCTTAGAGCTCACAGCCTTTCCCGCCTATCTCTCAACTGGGGTGGGGGCTGCAGCCTTAGAGCACACAGCCTCTCCTGCCTGTTTCTCAGCTGGGGTGGGGCTGCAGCCTTAGAGCA
Source organism: Galagoides demidoff (assembly GCA_963574575.1). Taxonomy (NCBI): domain Eukaryota; kingdom Metazoa; phylum Chordata; class Mammalia; order Primates; family Galagidae; genus Galagoides; species Galagoides demidoff. The sequence continues at coordinate 10,487 of CAUYQV010051715.1, read as the reverse complement.
CACAGCCTTTCCTGCCTATCTCTCAACTGGGGTGGGGGTCCGCAGCCTTAGAGCTCACAGCCTTTCCTGCCTATAGGTGAACACCTCCCTTCATGCAGCCCCTTGGCCCCAGCACAGTTCAGGAATTTGTGTTTGCTCATTCGTAGACTCAGCATTCTTGGCTTCCGTGATATTTCATTAAAATAATAGGAAGTACTTTCAGTGCCTTAGTTAGCAAAGATATTCAAATGGTATCTCTAAGTTAGATGTTCATGGGAAGTATTACAGAAATTAAATTTAAAAAACCAAAAGGTAACATTTTAGTGTGTTTTGCTAAGACAGATTTGATGAAATAGGAAAAATGTGTCCTAGCCTCTCTCATTGTAATCCTGCCACCTCCTGTCACCTGTCATTTGGTTCAGATCACTCATAGCATCCCTGCCTGCATTGGAGATGTGACAGTGAATGGCAAACAGCTGGACAAGGACAGCCCAGCATCTGCCTTTGCAGTGAACAGGTGCTATGCTGCAGCCCAGGAAGGAACTTTCTTTGATGGAAGTGGATATGCGGCTCTTGGTACGTATCGCGTGAACCAGTGCTCACGAAGGAGATCTCTGGGGTTGCCCATGCTCTAAGCAATATAGATCCAAGAAGTCTGTGATAAGCAGGATGCCTTGGGCAAGGCTGTGGGACAGCCACACTTCGTTCAGTGTTTCATTAATTCCTAATTTCTTGACCCTTAAAGTGAAAGCTGCCTTCTGCCTTGTGCTATCCAGATGGCCTGATTAAATCTTTCTCCCACTAGAAACCGTGTGACTCCTGTCAGAGGCCAAATGTGGGGTGTTTGTTTCATCTGTACTTTCCTCAAATTTATGTAAGGCACATTTGCTGTCCAAGTGAATAAAGGCTTTTGAATTAAAAATCATCAGCACAGAATGTCTAGAGCAGCCAGTGCCAGGCGGGTACGACAGGAGCTTGGGAGTGAGGGGAAAAGTGAGGGCATCTCTCCTCACTCTGGGCCTGTCGCCGGTCCCAGGCTTGGCCGACAGCCCTGCTGGGCAGCCCCCTCTGTGACCTCAGCTCCCCTTGGACACCTCAGCTGCCACACTCTGGTAACACCACTGTTTGCCTTCAGCCCTGGGCTTAGTTCATTCCCTGGTTTTAAAAAACCCATTTACTTTTAGTAAATGACCATTTGCCCAGTACCAGGATACTAGGAAAATAAAGTCCACTATTCGTGAATGATGATAAAGGGATGATAGAAATAAAATCCCACCAGGATACTGGAAAGACTCACAGGCTGGATGTGTCCACAGGGTCGACGGGTTGTCAAGAGCCTCCAGACCATAGATGAGGGATTTGCTGCTTTGCCCTCTCCCAGCTAATCCCCCGTGTCTTCCTCAAAAGCTCCACTTCATCTTACAGATGCGGGAGCCAAGGCTCAAGGGGTGGTGGTGACTTGCAGGGAGGGCTGGAGCTGGATCCAAAGGAGCAGTGGGGGCTCAGCCCTTGCTCCCCAGCCTGCGCCTCACAGGGCTCCCTCCTGACTCAGACTGTCCTTGTGTTTTTCAGTCAAAGAAGGCTACAAAGTCCGGTCAGATGTGAACATCACGCTCGAGTTTCGTACCTCGTCAGAGAACGGTGTCCTCCTGGGGATCAGCAGTGCCAAAGTGGACGCCATTGGACTAGAGATTGTAGATGGCAAGGTAGGAGCCTCATGTCCCTGGGCCCTTCCCAGCATCCAGTGTCAGAGGCAGGGCAGTTGAGAAACAGCAGAAACACTCAGATGCAAATTTCCAATCATCCACTTTAATGAAGTTAAGGGAAGCTTTCATTAATATTTTAAAAACTGATAAACCTAAAAAGCTTTTTTAAAATATCTTCTTTGAATTAGCTTAGTTACCAGAAATAATGGGTGCAGCCAGTTTGGCTATTCTTTGTAGAAGAGTCTCAGACGCTCTGAAGGTGTCCAGGTCGTGAATAACTCTTCAGGTCCCTGCCAGCACAGGTCGCAGGGTTTCTCTTGGTTTGTTGCCTAAGAATATACCAGATGTCACATCCCTTCACCATTATAGATTACTTCATACTACATTATCAAGAAAAGGACTGGCAGAATTTTTTTCATGACCCAAAGAATTGGGGAGAAGAAAAAGTAAAATCTGAAGCAACATGGACCTGCCATCAATTAAGGAACAAAAGTAATGAAGATTTACATAAACTCTGGTACATCCTACTAAAAGAAACATGCTCCTCACCCTAGAGCAAAGGCCAAGCGGCAGAGATTGCCATGCCAAGTGCAGAGTGGATAGAATCCCTGGATGCCTTAGATAATGTTGTCCAGGAGAGAGAGGATGCTCTAAGGCTTCTTCAGACTGGTCAGGAGTACACTAGACTGTACTTGGAGAAGAGACATCTTTGGAAGGATCATCTGGCACAAATTCAAGCAGTGGCCTATACCTTGGTACCTGAATAAAAGATACCATAAGTTTTGTCAAACTGAGATTTGAGAAGGAAGCCTGCATCAGAACACAGAAGAAAACTCTGCAAAAAAGGAAAGAAAAATTTCTTCAGAAGTTTCCAAATCTTTCTGAAGCCCAGAAGTCAAGTCTTGCCTAAGATGTTTGAACTCTTGGATTTACCATTTTGTCTTTCTTACATAATAGTTTATATACAAAAGTAAATGTGTACCTGAATGGTTTATAAAGAAAAAATATATATATCTTCTTTTACATATTTGAAATTAGACTTACAGCAAAATTGCAACTGAGAGGAAGCTGCCAACCTGATGCACTTGCCCTTCTAAGACTTTTTTAACTTCTTATCTGGAAATAATTATAGGTTCGTAGGAAGTTACAGTGAAAGGCACAGGGAGGGCCCCACGCCCCCTTCCTCCAGGTTTCCCAGCAGTGTAGCGTGTAACCCGAGGGCAATGTCAGGTCCAGGCTGTGAACATCTCCACAATCCACAGAGCTTACTCAGTTACACCAGACACACATGCATGACTACGTGTGTGTGTGTGTGTATGTGTAGCTTTACACAATTTTATGACATGCAGTTTGTGATACAAATGTGTGACCATCACCTCAGTCAAGATTCTTTTTTTGAGACAGAGTCTCAAGCTGTACCTCTGGGTAGAGTGCTGTGGCATCACATCTCAGAGCAACCTCCAACTCCTGGGCTCAAGCGAGTCTCCTGCCTCAGCCTCCCAAGTAGCTGGGACCACAGGCGCCCGCCACAACGCCTGGCTATTTTTTGGTTGGAGCCATCATTGTTGTTTGGTGGGCCTGGGCTGGATTCTTAGGTGTATGTGGCTGGTGCCTTAGCCACTTGAGCCACAGGCGCTGAGCCTTAGTCAAGATTCTTAATCGTAGGGTGACCACAGGCCCCACCCTCACCCCTTCATGGCCACACCCACCCCCTGCATCCACACCCCAGGCAGACACTCATGTGTTCTCCACCCTTCTCACTGTCTCTCTTGTGTCCCATACATAAGTCCATGCAGTGGGTATCTTCTTGAGATTGGCATTTGACACTCAGCCTGGTTTCCGGGAGCTTCCCCCAGGTGCTTGTGTCTCCAATAGTCCATTACTTTTTGCTGTACAGTGTCAGTGTCACTCCATGGAACGCGGACACCACAGTCTAAGTTTTCTTATTCCAAAAATATTTTTTTCCTGCAACTACTCTGCTCTCGCTTCTCAGCCTTTCATTTCCCTCTCATTCTGGGAACAGAAACAGCTGAACAGTCTCCAGGACTTCAGTCCCTTCTGCTTGAACACTGCCCCCGTCAGAGTTTCTCCTGGTTCTCATTCTTCTTCCTCACCGCCTTGGGGCCACCTGGACACAGGCAGGGTGTGGGGAAGGGAGTCCGGACAGCCTTTTCCTTGCTAGAGCTCATTCTCTGGCTGGCAGGGCAGCTTCTCCGAGGTCCCCACCGCTGGGGCTTGCTCTCCGCGAGTTCAGCACTGTCCCTGTAGACCAGGCTTCCTTCCCAGTCTGGTGGTTCTGGGCACTGCTGCTTCTGCATCTACAGCAGCCTTTGCCTTCCTCAAGGGGTTGTGTGAGAACTTGGGGGTGTCACCACATCACTCACAGGCCATAGGGGATCAGGTTGGTGGCCTCACTGGTCCTCTCTCCACCTCACTGCATTTGCCACCGTTTCTATCTCACAGGACCAACCCTTGTTGTCGTAGGGGTAAGATGCTTGATTTTCCAGGGGGACAAGGCCCTGTGTTCTAGATTTCCCCTGATGGATTCAGTTGTTTCTGTCTCTCTACTTACACCCCCAGATGTCCTGGAGTGGGGGGGGGTTCTAAGAAGGTCACACCAGCCCTCTTACCTTCCCCCCTTCTCTTATGTCACGTCAAGACAGAATGGCCTCTCCAAATTGCTGCCTCTCCAGCTTTTTTCCATTGTATGCTTTAAAAGAATTTTGAAAAATATTGTATCTGCACATTTTTATGCTTTATCTTAACAAATGTTATTAGAAATGTAATAGCTATAGAAAATGTAATTTTATGTAATTTTTTGGCATACTGTATATTTTACCTCTATTATTGGCCGTTTTTTTTTTTTTTTTTAAGACAGAATCTCACTCTGTCACCCTGGGTAGAGTGCTTTGGTGTCATAGCTCACAGCAACCTTAAACTCTGGGACTCAAATAATCTTCCTGCCTCAGCCTCCTGAGTAGCTGAGGCTACAGGTGCCCACCACTATGCCCAGCTAGTTTTTTTATTTTTAGTAGAGATAGGGTCTTTCTCTTACTCAGGCTGGTCTCAAACTCCTGAGCTTAGGTGATCCCCCTGCCTCAGCTCCCAGACTGCTAGGGTTACAGCATGAACCACTGCACCCAGCCATTGTTGGCTTTTTGTTTATTGTTCTTTTTCAACTTTTCTTAGTGCTTTCCGGAGGGTGTATAACATACATCTTTAATTTGTCACAGGCCACCCTGAAATGATAGTTCACATGTTGCAGAATTTACAACAGTACACTTTAAATTGTTCCCGTCTGAGTCTGCTCAGGGCACCAGAGCAAAGTGGCCCAGACTGGTGGCCGGGACTACGGAGATGGAGTTTCTCACAGTTCTGGAGGCCAGCTCCACAATCACGGTGTCGTGGAGGTGGTTTCCTCTGAGGCCTCTCCGTGGTTTGCAGACTCCACGTTCTCTCCGTGTCCTCCTGGGCCTCCCTCCAGGCATGTCTGTGCCCGTCTCTCCTTCTTGTAGGACATCGATTGGATTAGTAGAACATCTGACTCCTTTAAGAGGCTAGTTCTGGAAACTATTGTTTGTTCCTCATAGTCAGGTCTCCTTTTTAACAGAATGCCGTGATTTTACTCACTCCAAGAGCACTGCACAAATGGTCTGTGGTTTTAGATATAGAAACACTCACCGAGACGCATTTGTTTTGTTCAGGTCTTGTTCCATGTCAACAATGGTGCTGGCAGGATAACAGCTGCCTACGTGCCCAGAGCTGCCAGCACGCTCTGTGATGGGGGGTGGCACACACTGCTCGCTAGCAAAAGCAAACACCGAGTCACTCTGACTGTCGATGGAAATACGGTGCATGCCGAAAGCCCACACACCCAGTCCACCTCGGCGGATACCAACAACCCCGTTTATGTCGGTGGCTATCCCGGTACGTACGCACACCTGCTCTGCCCTCCCACATCTAAGGAGCACTATCCGTGGGGTCAGGATGGAGAAAGACACATGGCTTGGGGAACAAATCCTTTACCATTTCACAAAAGCTATTTCAAAGACCTAGGAATTCTTGGAAAACTTAAACTAACCTACACATATAAGTTAATCATTAGGTGAGACCGTAAGATCATGGGGTCTAGTGTAGAGTAAGGTGGGTGACTGGGTGGGGGCGCCCCATTTGAGCTGACTCCCTGAGCTGGGAATCACCGTAAGGACTGGATAAACCATTCTAGACTCATCCTTTCGTTTCCATTTCTGATTAGAATTATCATTTTAGATAATGATGATTCCAAGAAATTGTTACAACTAAAAGAATCAACGTCTGCTGTGTGATTTTCTTTTTCTTTTTTTTGAGACAGCGTCTCAACCTGTCACCCTTGGTAGAGTGCTGTGGCGTCACAGCTCACAGCAACCTCAAACGCTTGGGCTTTAAGCGATTCTCTTGCCTCAGCCTCCCAAGTATCTGGGACTACAGGTGCCCACCATAGCGCCAAGCTGTTTTGTGTGTGTGTGTGTGTTGAGTTGTCATTGTTTTAGCTGTCCCGGGCCAGGTTCAAACATGCCAGCCTCAGTGTATATGGCTGGTGCCCTACCCACTGAGCTACGGGTGCTGCTCTGCTGTGATTTTTTTTTGAAGTCATAACTGTGTCTTGAAAGGATCACATATGAAAAGTTTTCTGTAACTTCTGCTTTTCACTGAAGCCACACATGAGGAAAATCTAATTTTGATAGAGAACCCCCTTGAGATTTTTTTGTTCTTAGTTTCCTACTGATGTCATTTCAACCAAATGAAGCCAGATTTGTCTTCTCTTTCCCGAACAGCTGGTGTAAAGCAGAACTGCCTGAGCAGCCGGACCTCGCTCCGGGGCTGTGTGAGGAAACTCACGCTGGCCAAGGGGCCGCACGTGCAATCCTGGGACTTCAGCAGTGCTTTTGAACTACAAGGAGTTTTCCCTCATTCATGTCCTGGGACCGAGGCCTGAACTGCAGGCAAAATCCTTAGTTGGAATTATTGCTAATATCTTGAGGAGAGTTATATTTGTGAATTAAAATCTCTTCAGGGCAGATTTCATTTCCAACTCAGGTGAAGTGTTTCTAGAGAGATACATCGTGTTTGTTAAACTAAAACCACGTGTACGACAAATACCTCCATTAAATAGTCTAAAATGTAAATGGAATTCATTGACTCTCTTTATAAAAAGCTTTTTAATGAATCTTCATTAATATTGAGTGTTCTATTGATTACTTCACTGTATTTTATGACTTTTTTTATTTTGAGCTTTTAAAAAGTGAAGTGTCACTACAGATCAGAATAGCTTAGAGCAGAGTCGAAGGGGTTCCTTTCTTTACTAAAACTTTAAGCTCCAATTTCTACAACAGACAAGTACTGTCCTTGGTTGCATTCCAGAAGAGGGCACCAGCGGTTTGCCCTGTGAGCGTTCAGAGAGGCTCTGGCCAGTCACAGGGAACAGAGGAAAGTGGAGGGGCCGCCTTGTCTTATCAAGACCTGACCTAACAGTGAACACATCTTGCAGGACATGCAGGGAAGATGGCATCACATGTTAGCGTTGCTTTTATTGTCAATTTTATTTTCACCCCTTGAAATGAAACGGTTTTCCTTAATCAGCCACTTTCTCAGGGAAAGCGTGTGTAATTTGAAAAGAAGAAAAGTTTTAAAACCAGTAGATATATTCTTATAATGGACTAAGCGTTAGAAAACCCAGGTTTAGTCACCTTCGGTTCCCTCCACGTGCATTTTAGTTCTGCTCTGCAGCCATGGCCTGAGTTACAGGGGCTGCTGTTCCCATGCATCAGGACAGTGATTCCATTTTTCAAATGCTTACTTGAAAAGACGGCTTAGCGATGGCCCACCTTTCCAATTTGATAAACAAAGAAGGTGACTTTGCTGCTGTCCCTATCCCTCTTCTGTGTTTTGTTTGTGTTTCTGATCCCTTGTGGCAGTCTGTACCTCTTGTCAATAAACTGTTGAAATGTATGATTTCTTCCCAATCAAATATCTGAGTGAAGACATTTTTTTTTTTTGAGACCGTCTCACTCTATGCCCTGGGTAGAGTGCCGTGATGTCATAGCTCACAACAACCTCAAACCCCTGGACTCAAGGGATCCTCCTGCCTCCACCTCCTGAGTAGCTGGGACTACAGGCACCTGCCACAATGCCTAGCTAGTTTTTCTATTTTTAGTAGAGACAAGATCTTGCTCTTGCTCGGGCTGGTCTTGAACTCCTGAGCTCAAGCAATCCGCCCACCTGGGCCTCCCCAGAGTGCTGGGATGACAGGTGTGAGCCACCAAGCACCTGACACTGCATGAAGATATCTCTTAGAGAAAGGGAGCAGCCGGGTGTGGCAGTGCTGGTTGTTCTGTGGCTCCCAGTGTTGCAGGAAGACAAGGCCTAACAGAGAGAAAGAGCACTCAAACACCATAGTTATAAGAGGAAGGGCTTTATTCATCAGCCAGGAGCTTACGGCATAGAAGATTTCCAAATGGCCGCGCTCCCCAACTGGCTTGGTCTGTCCCTTTTTATTGACAGTCAAAAATTCCACCCTACAGCTACCTTTCCCATTGGCCAGTTTGAATCAAGCGGGAGATGCTACTCCAGCCCCTACAGAACTACAGGATTTCACAGAACTTGGAAATTTTCAGGTTCCAGGAAGTTAAGCCTATAAACTCCCGAGAGCTGAGTCACCATGGAGAGGGCCCTGCAGGTGCACTCTCGTGGTCTCTCTGAGAAGACCTATTCTCCCGGACCTCGCCCCTCTCCGGTATTCTCTCACCAGCACCGTAAGGCATGCAGATTTCCCCTCCGTCTCACCGTGTGCCCTGGGTAGACGTTCTGTGTTGCAGGTGACTTTTCTGTCTGTGCTTCTGTGGAAACCAGCTGTAGTGGGAAATGAGGGTTCCAGCGTTCCAGATCTTGGTCCACCATTTTGCATGAGGGAGTGACTAAAACCGGGACAGAGTCCCCAACCCCAGCCAACTGGCCAACTGCAGAGTTGCCTTGGACTCCAGCCCCCAACCCCCGCCACTGCTTCACAAAGCTAAAACAGACTTGGGCCGTTTCCTGATTACCATGACCACAGGACCTCTCCTAAAGGATCCCCTGAAGGGAAAACCCACTTCTCTCACAGAGCAGAGCAACCTGGGTTAGCTTTCACCCCGTGACAGTGAAGACTGCAGACACTCGCCAGCCCCAATCCTCATTGGGGGGCCTGAAACCCTCCTAACGCCTCTCAGCACCGCTGGGTTCAAGCCCTTAGACAGGTTGCCAGATAAAACACAAGACCTCCAGTTAAATCTGAATTCCAGATAAACGCAATGGATATGTTTTTATTTTAAGTATTCCTAAATATTTCACAGCATCCTGTGTTTCTTATTTGCTAAATCTGGCAACCTTAAGAGGCCCCAAGGGCATAGAAAAGAATATGCTACCCCTTCCCTCGTGCCAAAGGATTCAAAATGAAAACAAATCTACATCTTTAAAAACAAGCAACAAAGTCCTCTGATGATCACAGTTTTCCTCTGATGCTTTTACTGAAATACCAGATTTTTATCCAAAACCTATTTTTGGTGCTCCAAGTCCTAGTTCAATTGGCCTATTAATCTAGCACTGTTCTTTTTTTTTTAATTGTGGCAAAATATAGGTAACATAAAATATGCCATTTTAACCATTTTTAAATGTACAGTTCCGTGAAGTAAAATATATTTATGATGTTATGCAACCATCTCTACATCCATCTCCAGAACTCTTTTCGTTTTGTAAAACAGAAACTCCGTAGTGATTAGACAGTAACGCTACACTGGCTCTGTCCTGGGCCCAGGCAACCACACTTCCACTTCTGTCTCTGTGAATTGACCACTCCAGGTATAAGTAGAAATTGTCCTTTTGTGCCTGGTTTATTTCTCTTAGCATGAAGTTGTCAAGGTTCATCCATCTTGTAGCAAGTGTCAGAATTTCCTTCCTTTTTAAGGCCAAATTAATATTCTATTGCTTGTGCACAGCATGTTTTATTTATCCATTCATACCTTGATGGGCACAGGGCTTGCTTCTATTTTGAATATGAGGGCACCAATATCTGTTTAGAGTCCCTGCTTTCAATTCTGGGTATATACCCAGAAGCAGAATTACTGGATCCTATGATAAAAGTCTTATTTGTAGGGCGGTGCCTGTGGCTCAGTGAGTATGGCATTGACCCCATATACTGAGGGTGGTGGGTTTGTTGTACCCGAAAAATTTTCCCAGGTTACCTCCAGCAAACCGTCCGAGACACACTCAGATGTAAAAAGCAAGAGGTGAGTTTTATTCAGGACCCAGGAAGCCTGGACTCTCCTGGCATGCAAGCTGAGGATGAGCCTTCGGGCCCGGGCCACGCCCCAGCCTGGACTCTCCTGGCATACACACCGAGGAAGAGTCTCGAACCTGGCGTGGAGGAAGTTTTTATGGGGTACCGAAAGCAAGAAGGGTAGGAGGGTACGAGTACACTTTTCATTGGTGGTTAGTGATTTCACTAGTAAAGAAGGATTTGGATTGGTACAGGGGATTTCTTAACCGGGGCTAGAGGTAGTGTAGCCTAATTAGGTAGTTGAAGGAGGATACCTGAATTTCAGTAGAAACCTATTATGGGAGCTGTTCAAGGGACTGAAACTCATTACCTATTATGGTGGTATGGCAGCTGTCTGCCTAAGGTGTCTCAATCAGCGGCTTAATGGCTGTGCACACAGGTGTGGGGGAAGGCAGCAGGGAGTGGCCCTGTGGTTTAACAGAGCTTATGCAGTAAATGACAAAATGGCGCTG
>CAUYQV010051711.1:0-12509 GCA_963574575.1 Galagoides demidoff | reverse complement strand
TGGCGGGTTCGAATCCCCAGCCCAGGCCCGCCAAACAACAATGATGGCTGCAACCAAAAAATGGCCGGGCGTTGTGGCGGGCACCTGTGGTCCCAGCTACTTGAGAGGCTGAGGCAGTAGACTCACTTGAGCCCAGGAGTTGGAGGTTGCTGTGAGCTGTGATGTCACAGCACTCTACCCAGGGGAACAGCTTGAGGCTCTGTCTCAAAAAAAAAAAAAAAAGAACTGTGAAAGTCAATATATCAGGCAGGTTTTAGCCAGAGCCTATAAAACCCAAGCTGGTGGTCCAGTAGAAGGGAACTCACAGGAGGGTTCAGTTACTAACGTGGCTGAGAGATCTGGAAAGCTAATGAGGGGATGACCAAGTCACCTTGGGATTCCCAGCAGCAGGAAGCTGCTACCACTCACAGGACTGGAGCCTAAGAGCTAGGGCTCTGCTGGGATAGCTGGTTACCCTGGGGATGTTGCCCAGTAAGAGCTGGGTGCATGGAGGGAGGTATGTCTGGCATGAGCTGGAACCAGCTGGGAGACAATGCCTGAGTTGGGGCAGAGGGTAAAACTTCGCTTCCTGCCTGCCAGTCTCTGACCGGTGCACTGGCCAAACCCAACCATGAGCTGATTGATTGACAAGGGAGGCTCTGAAGTGTGGTTTGCAGGGGGAAAGGTAGGACAAATCTGGGAGCCATTAGGCAAGTAATAGAACAGTTAGGTTATAGGATTGGGATATTCAATAAGCAATAAGGGGCCAGAGTTGGGGTTTGAGGAAGGGAATTTAACTATCTTAGTATTGGAGGGTGACAGAAAGATGCATCAGTTGGCTATGTCAGTTATAAGAGCCAGGTAGGCTGAATAACAGCCCCCCAAAGATATCTACATCCTGATTCCCCAGAACCTATGACTATTGTCTTATGTGGCCAAAGTATGACCTTGCAGATGTCATTAAAGATCTTGAGATAGGGAGATTGCACGATTATTCAGGTGAGCCTAATGCCACAGGGGTTCTTATGAGATCAAGAAAGAAGGGGCTGAGTCAGAGAGGTGATGTGATAACAGAAGCAGAGATTGGTGTGATGCACTTTGAAGATGGAGGAGGGGCCACAGCCAAGGAATGCAGGCAGCTTCTAGAAGCAAGAAAGGGTAGGGAAATAGGTACATCTCTAGAACTTAAGAAGGAATCCAATAACTTTAGCCTATTGAAACTGATTTCATTCTTCTGCCCTCCAGAACTACAGGGGATAAAACAATGTTGCTTCAATCCACTAAAGGTGCCGTAATTTGTTATAGCAGCAACAGGAAACTAATACAGTGTGTTAGAGATTAAATGGGCCAAGTGAAGAATTTATAGAGACTTTATATTCCTAGGTACCATTTCCAGGGCCCACAAACCAAAACTTCTTTTTCTCTGATTTAAATCCTCTAAAAATGTAGGTTACCCAAGAATTTCCCAGATACACTGTGATGCAAGGCTCTGTAGTGTGCCTGTGGCACAGGATGGTCCTTGGGGTAGAATGGTTCTGGGATGGCTTCTGGTACACAAGCCATAGTGTGAGCCCCTCACCTTGAGTATGAGCTGGACCTGGTGACATGCTTCAATGTTGCAGTCCCACCTGCAGTACCAGTCCACAGCCTGCTAGGAGCTGTGCTGCACAGCAGGGCGTGAGTGGCGAATGAGCCAGTGAAGTGTCATCTGCGTCTATAGCCACCTTCCCCTGCCATCTAAGCTCTGCCTCCTGCCACATCAGTGGCAGCATTGGATTTTGATAGGCATCAGACCCTACTGTAAACTGTGCATGGGATGGATCTAGGTTGCACGCTCCTCATGAGAATATACTGCCTCCGTCCCTCCATCTGTGGGGGGAATTATCTTTCATGAAACTGGTTACTGGTGCCAAATGGTTGAGGATCACTTTTGTAATAGACAGACTGGAATAGATGGGTTGTCACTACCAAGATTAGGTTATAAAAAATTGTGACTCCTTACTCCCTCTCCTCCTCCCTCTCCCTCTCCTCCTCCTTCTCTTCTTCCCCCCCTTTCCTATCTCTCTCTCTCTCTCTCTCTGTCAGGAGCCAGCTACTAGATTCATCCACGAGACCTCCCAGCCTGTGAAGACTCTTTCTTCCCCTTGGGCCTTATGCCTTGAATATTAGACCAAAACAGGTCAGCATTTATTTGTCTTGGACTGCTGTTTGTGTGGCCTCTTCCTGAGGTAGCCCAAAGCCTCTTAAGGAGGGAGTGGGTGCAAGCTGTGCGGCCTCCCTGTCCGAGCTATGGCTCCCGGTGAGAATACTTCCATTTGTGTGAAGCCTTTCACAGACCCTGAGAGTGGATTGCTTATTTACATTCAAGAAATAAATATTGAAGAATGAAAATAAAAACCAGCAGGGATGTAGACAGCAAAATTCTGGGTGGTAAGGAAGATTCTGTGATGATTTCACAAGCAGGATTTCAGAGTATTCTGCCCTTATACTAAATAGGTTTGAGAATAGAACACCCCCTTTTCTGGCTGCTTTGCTGTTACCCTCCGTGCTCGGTTTCTAGGCCCCTGGTTTCTCCTGCTGTTGCTCTGTCTGGCTTCCGTTTATTGAGGATTTACTGGATGCCATGCTTTGTGCTGAATGCATTATATGCTCTTTTACTTATCACAGTTCAATCAGGCAGGCACAATTACTATATCTATTTTTAAAACAGGGAAGGCAGCACCTATGGCTCAAAGGAGTGGGGTGCTGACCCCATATATCAGAGGTGGTGGGGTCAAGCCCGGCCCTGGCCAAGATCTGCAAAAAAAAAAAAAGGAAAGCATGCTTAAAGAGTCAAAGAATTCACCCAAGGTCACCGAGCAATAAATATAGATACTAGAGTCCACATATGTCAATTTTGACTTTAAACCAAGACCATTAACTGCTTCAGTACATCCCCAAGAGAAGCCTGCTTCCTGCCTTCTTCCTTTAAACACAAAAAAACTTTCTCTTTGCATTTTTTTTGAGACAGAGTCTCACTCTATCACCCTGGGTAGAGGGCCATGGTATCATAGCTCACAGCAACCTCAAACTCTTGGGTTCAGGCTCTCCTCCCACCTCACTCTCCCGAGTAGCTGGGACAACAGGTGCCCACCACAACGCCTGGCTAGTTTTTCTATTTTGAGTAGAGACGGGGTCTCATTCTTGCTCAGGATGGTCTTGAACTCCTGAGTTTAGGTGATCTATCTGCCTCAGCTTCCCAGAGTGCTAAGAGTAATGGTATGAGCCACCCCATGCCTGGCCTGTTCTTTACATTTTAAATTGACTTCATTTGTCAACAGCAATGTATATAAGCCCATATTTATGTATATCATACATAAAAATAAGAGATTGCTGTGCTACAGGGTTACTTAACCTCACAACGCTTTTGGGGCTGGCTGACTCTTTGCTGTGGAATCATTTTATATGCTATAGGATGTAGCCTGTCTGGCCTCTACCTGCTAGATGCCAGTAACACCACCCCCCAAATTGTAATAATCAAAAATATCCTCAGATATTGGACATGTGCCCTCAGGGTTAGGGAGAAAAATCACCCCCACATGAGAACCACTGGGCTAGTGTATGACCAGTGGCTATTTCTAAAGGGTCAGGGGACTACCCTGACATTAGTGTCCTAGAAATATGGTCATTTTAAACTAACCCTCAAGAAGAAAGCCCAGTGATGATTTGAGGTTAAAAAAAGGTATAGGCTCAGTGCCTGTGGCTCAAGCGGCTAAGGCGCCAGCCATGTACACCTGAGCTGGTGGGTTCAAATCCAGCCCAGGCCACCAAACAACAATGACAGCTGCAACCAAAAAACAGCTGGGTGTTGTGGCGGGCGCCTGTGGTCCCAGATGCTTTGGAGATGGAGGCAGGAGACTCGCTTAAGCCCAGGAGTTAGAGGTTGCTGTGACCTGTGATGCCACAGCACTCTACCTACGGGGACAGCCTGAGGCTCTGTCTCACAAAAAAAAAAAAAAAAGTACGACAGTTGAGAAACAGGTCTACATCCAACATGAAGAGGGAAGTGGGGCAACTACAGAGGATCTGAGGAGGAACAAAGACCATCAGCCGTTCTCTCCATCTCCCTTCTCTCTGGCATCGGCTTCTGCAGAAACTCTGAGACCAATCACATGGCTCCACTGTATGATTGTTCGGGAGCATCTAAACTCACAACTCTAAAACGTGTTGTTTGGGGTTGTCATAGTCACAAGCCCTAGGACTCCTAGCATCATGGAGCAGATATGGAGATGTATAAAAGGACCTGAGAGATATAAGTATTGCAAAAGTCGCTCAGGCTAACCCTGTTGCTATTCACCCTTACCTAGAGAAGATTTGCCATTCCCTTAAATATGGGATTCAGTACAACTTTTGGAGGTTATGTCAGCCAGTTTACATCCTCAGGAAGGTATTTGGGTGCCAGTAGTTTATATGGGAGGTGACCCAAGGAAACATAAGTAGGGGGACCTTAGACAGGTAAGGGAAGAAAAGCCACTAAAGGGTGATATTAAAAATGTGACTTCCATGGGCAACAGTGGCTCAGTTCCCCTGGGCCGTCTGACATGTGTGGAGAACACATCTTAAAGTTGTGCCTGTAAAGATTAGGAAGCTGCGATGTTCATCTACCAACTCCCATATCTTACTGGTGAAGGGTTGCTCCTGGGGAACCCTGGGCTGCAGGCCCTGGGTCAGAGAGAAACAGGCAGCCAATTGCAATAGTCATCTATTGCTGCATAAAACATCACCCCCACACTTCGTGACTTCAAACACAGGCATTTGTTATGTAACAGTTTCTACGGGTGATTCTGTGCGGTGTCTCTCATGGCCACCATGGGGGTTTGGGCTGGAACTGGCAGCAGCATCTCAAGGTTTGACGGGGAGGACTCACTCCCAGGCTCACTCACATGTTATTGTCAGGATTCAGTTCCTCATAGGCTGATGGACCAGGGACCTCATTTCCTCACTGGCTGTTGGTCAAAGGTCTCCTTCAGGCCACATGGGCCCTCCACAAGATAGCTCTCAGCACAAGAGCGGGCTTCCCTTAGAGCAAGAGATGACAGGCATGACAGAGACAGCCTTCTACTTGTTCCACTTGTATCCCAATCTCAGGAGTAGCTAAGAAATGCATTGCTAAGTCCATCTCCTGCTCAAAGCAGGGAGGATCACACTACAGCATGAACAGCAGGAGACCCCAGGACCATTGTTCAGGGTGCCTATCTCAGGGATGTGTGAGAATTGCCCACCAAAGTTATAGGTGGCCCCAAGGCCTGTGTGTGACCAAGGACCCTGACACAACTGTCCTAGTGAATTAACTTCATGCTATTATATTGTCCTGAGATAATGGGAAACATTGCAGTTATCTTCGATTAGAGAGGCCTGGAGCATAATATTTTTAAAAGATAAACATTATTAAAATCAGGAACATTTCATTAACATGGCACAGATTTAAAAGAGCCCATTGGTCTCTCCGCAGTTCTGAAACTCACTTAAACTGAGTTACAGGCCTTTTGCTAATTCTAGAGACACAGCATTAAATCCAGAGCTGGTTGTGGGATCATCAGGCTAGTGCAGGACCACCGGGCTGCAGGTCCCAGCTGATGGGGCAGGGGACCCCCTCTCCTTCCTTCAGGATGATCCCTACAGGACCCCAACAGTCCTACCAGGCTCCCTCATGTACATCATCTTTTGTGAAGATTTACTCTTAAGAATTTTCCAGGTGGGCCGAGCTTTTGGAGCAACACTATACCTGGCCCTGAAGGAAAACAGGAATAAACAAGAAAGAAAGAAGGAGTGAAATGGTAGAAACCAACGAGCACACCCCAAGCACATCAGATGACAAGCAACTCCCCTTCCTCCCACCAATTAGTGTCTAATATCTGCCCCCCAGCCCAGCCCTCTGCACCCCTAACCAGGCCTTCTACACCACTCCACCAGGGCCCAGGCACTGCCTGTGCTCATCTAATCTACACTTGCCTACCAACCGGTATTTGAACCACAAATACCTCCAGAGTAAACAAATCCCCACTGTGAGAGCATTTTTTCCCTTTATTTAGGAAAGGCCTTATCTTGAGGTTAAATCCATTATTCTCCCCATGGAGATGAAGTCCAATACCTAATGATTAACTCTATTGCCTAATTCCTGCCTTTTATCCACTTAGAGTAAGTGGATGGAGGCCTCAAAGGTAAAGGGGAGGGAAAATTGAGTCATAGAAATTAATCGCAGGACCAAGAATGCTTCTTTGGGCTCAATCCCCTTCCCTCCCAGGTGTGGACATATACTCAAGGTTCAAAAGTGGACGCAAAGAGGCAGCCTGACTCCAAACCACCTACCTGTCCAGGGTCCCTCCACCTTTCCTTCTCCATCTTCCTTGAACTTGTCGTCATCAGCACTCCTGGGAAGAAGAATATGGCCCTTCCACAATGCCTCAGACTATCCCATGCCCTTGGGCCAAATTCCACCTGCAGCTGCTACCAGCTCACCTCCGAAGACAGGGCCCTACATCACAGAGTCCATGCACTGGGAGCTTTCAGTAACCCAGTGGCAATGATGACTTCCATCTCACCAGCTGTGCCCCTCTTTTAACTTCCTATACCACCAGAGTCTGGGGGTGGGGGGAAGCTAAGAAACACAGAAGAAGAAGAGCCAAGGATGATGCTGAGGAGATGGGGTTTCTCCTTCTGTGAGGACTCCACCAATGGTGTCTCAAGAGGATTTAAAGAATTAAGACATTTTATTCACGGATGAGTGGATTAAAAATTGTGGTATATACAAATAATGAAATATTATTAAGCAATAAAAAGGAAGCACTGCTCCATGGTATGACATGGATGAACTTTATACTAAGTGAAAGAAGTCAGTCACAAAAGACCATACATTGTATGATTCCACTTACGTCAAATGTCCAAAATAGGCAAATTTGTAAGGACAAAAGTTTGATCTTTGGTTTCCAGAGGGTGGGGAGTTGGGAAAGTGGCAAGAGAGTGCTAATGGATTTCTTTTTGGAGTGATGACAATGTTTTACAGTGGATTAGGGTGATGTTTGCACAACTCTGTGAATATATTACAAGCCATGTTCTACACTTTAAATTGGAAAATTAGAAGCTTTGTGAGTTATATCTCAATAAAGATTAAAAAAAAAAGAATCAGTACATTTTCTAAGGACATAGGGTTAAGAGGCTCATTTAACGTGAAGCTCATGAAACTTCATCTTCAGGCCCTTTACTTACCTGGGTCCTATCACAATAAATAACCAAGTCATAGCTAAGTTTGAATTCGTAAGTTCTCATTCTTTTGTTTAAAGAACTACCCCCAAACTATATAAGCTTTGGGACCCACAAAACCTACATCTGCCTAGATTAACATGCATTATTTTTATGAACAAAAAAAAAGTAATCGCTGGGCCTGAAGTGATTGTGTGGTGGCTCACGCCTGTATCCTAGCACTGTGGGAAGCCAAGGTGGGTGGACTGCCTGAGCTGGAGGGTTTGAGACCACCCTGAGCAAAAGTGAGACCCCATCTCTAAAAATAGCTGGGCATTGTGGTGGGTGCCTGTAGTCCCAGCTACTTGGGAGGCTGAGGCAAGAGAATCACTTAAGCCTGAGTTTGGGGTTGCTGTGAGCTATGATGCCATGGCACAATACTGGGGGGGACAAAGTGACACTCTGTCTCAAAAAAAAAAAAAAGTAATCGTGACTTTAAGCTTTAAAAATCAAGCATGCAGCTCCTTTTGCACAGCTCTAGGGCCCCAAAGAAAACAGAGTCATTGAATCTCCTGAGATCTCCTCACAGTCACCTATAATGACATCGCCATGTGACTTCATGGGGAATTTGATCACAGGCTCAGGCTGGAATAATTCATAGGTGCCTCTGGGTTTGAGAGGGGGAGAAACAAGGGCACACCACCCTCCCTTTCTGTGTGGGAGGTGGCTCTAGACTATTGAGTCTCCAGGAGTCTTCCCAAGAGTAAACTTCTCAGGCACATTGGGAAGTTGCTTTAAAAAATAACAATTCACTTATTTAGTTTTTAAATCCATGGCTTAATTTTTTAGCTTGCAGAATTTTCCTTCACTTTAACATATAAGAAAAATTGGTTCCAAGTCTGTAGTTCGCAGACAGTGGGCAATCTATATCCCCAATGCTCTGGCTCTGGGGTCCTTGGGCCTCAGGGTTCCAGAGCAAGACTTTATAATCTATTTCCAACACAGCTCTAAGCACAGAGCAAAGCAAGAGGTGTTGGGGGAAATGAACCATTATGAACCGTCCTTTCCCCAGACCCTAGTGGCTGGTGCAGGGTCTGAGCACAGGATACGCTTGAGCAGAGCTGGGAAGGATGACAGGAGAACCCACTCAAACTGCCTGGAGGTTTCTCCAGACTCGAGGTGTAGGATGTTCTCAAGTCACTAGAAAGAATTCAAGGAGGCAGAATAACAGGTCTCCTGAGGTTTTACCAAGAGAGGGATGCCATCACTGAGAGATACTCCTCTGGTAACTGGTGCCTGGCCACACCGCCTCTCTGCTGCAGCTCTGCAGACCCCTCAGTCAGCAATGAAGCTGGTTAGAAAGAGACTCAAGACTGCCAACATTCTGGCTCATGGAACATAAACAAAGTGCCATGTTTTTACATGAATGTGAGATTTGACTGGTGACCAATCAAGAGATCTCCTTATGAAGTTCATGGGACAGAATCTTCTGGTCCTGGGGTGCTGTCTCTGATCCTTTAATGAGCTGGGTGGACTCTGCAGCCTCAGTATCTACAGCAAGATGCTCATCGATTTTCAAGACCCATCTCTTGAGGCAAAACCTTTCACACCTTTGGGATTTCCCTCAGAAATTGGGTATGGTTTTAAATACTTCAATACGAAAAAAGAGTTCCTACATTTAAATAGCAAGTTACACAAAATGGGGAGGAATTCGACTTAACACACATTGTGGAGGCCAGCATCACACCGCAAAGGCTGTGTGCAGTGGAACGCAGGTTACAGACCCCTTCATACTCTCCAGATGCTCTCTTCTCACACTGGTCACTTCCCCTCTCCCTAGGAATAACCTCGTCAGTGCTGGTGAGACATTTCACTCTAAATACCTTGCAGGCAGACTCTATCAACAGACAGAAAGAGCTAACATCAGTCAGCACTTCCCAGTTCTGCACACGTGGGCCATTCATTCACAATCAAATTGTAGTCTCATACAGCCCTGAAGATATACAGCTAACTGGCCATTTTTCTAAAGAAGGAATGGAGGCTCAGAGAAGTAGAGTAACAAGGTCACCCACCTATCACATGATAGAGCAGGGATTCTAACAGGTCTGTGTGATGTCAAAGGCATTTTCCGTTCCACTATATTGCCCCTTTCCAACTCTACACAGCAAAGGGATCATTGGCAACTAACTGAGGCTAGGAAGTTTCTGAAACTTTTACTTCATTGAACTTTATATGAATGAGGGACTTTCAACCTTCTAGGAAGCCACTGATGGAAAAATCAACTTCAAGTTTTTATCTAATTTAGTTTTCTCCCCTGAACTTCAAGCCACAGATCAGATTTGACATCTCCACTTGGCTGTCTGAAAATGCTCCCAAATTATATGTCCTAGCCAGTCTCCTGATCGCCCTCAAAGCTGCTCCTCCTGCAGCCTTCGTCCAGCTCAATTAATAGTGACCTTGGGTTTCAGGTACTTGGACAAAATATTCTGCCGTCCTCCCTGACTCTTCTGTTGCTGACTTCCTACATCCCACCCAATAGCAGATACTGTTGGCTGCACCTCCAGAATCCAACCCCCTCCCACCACCCACTGCCGTTGTCATTCTCTCACCTGAATTGCTGTTTGGGGTCTTGACTGGTCTCTCTTACCCTTCTTCTCCTACAGCCGTAGCACAGCAGCCACAGTGATTTTGTTGAAGCGTGTAGGTTTTCTTGCCTGCTCCACTCAGAGGAAAAACCTGCTTCCCCTGGCCCCCGGCCCTGTGCTCTGGCCCCTGGGTACCCTCCTGCTCTCTCCCCCATCACTGCTCTGGCCGCAGTGTCCTGCTGGCTGGTCCTGCACCAGACCTTCATCTGGACTGCCCCAAGTCTCCCTGGGCCAGCCCCTCACTCATCCAGTTCTTTACTCTAAAACCACTTACAGGGGGACCTTTCCTGATAGCCTGTCTCTGTCTATTCAGGCTGCTGTAACAAAATACCATAAACTGGATGGCTTTTCTGGAGGCCAAGAGGTCCTCATCAAGGCATCAGCAGATTCTGTGTTTGGGGTCGGCCACTTTCTAGTTTTCAGATGGAGCCTTCTAGCTGGGTCCTCACATGATACAAGAGAGTAGCTAGCTTTCCAGGGCCTCTTTTATAAGGTCACTAATCCCATTTGTGAAAACTCTGCCTTCCTGATCTAACCACCCCCCAGAGGCCCCACTTCTTAACACTATCACTTTGGTGATTAGGTTTTCAACAGATGGATTTGGGAGCGACACATTCAGTCCATAGCACCGCCCTTTCTAACATGGCAACCTACACGTCCTCCTTCCCCTTCACAGCCTCCTTCTCTGCCTACTTGTTACTGTCTGACATGCCAGGTATAAACGTGTTTGTTTAGTTTATTATCTGTCTCCTCCACTAGAATATAAGCTACAAGAGGGCAGGGAATTTTGTTTGTTAAAAAAAGTGTCTCTAACCAGGCATGGTGGCTCACGCCTGTAATCCTAGTACTCTGGGAGGTGGAGGCGGGTGGATTGCCTGAGCTCAGGAGTTTGAAACCAGGCTGAGCAAGAGCGAGACCCTGTTTCTTAAAAAAAAAAAAAAAAAAATTGCCAGGCGTTGTTGTGGCGGGCACCTGTAATACCTATAATCCCAGCTACTTGGGAGGCTGAGGCAAGAGAATCACTTGAGCCCAAGTTTGGGGTTGCTGTGAGCTATGATGCCATAGCACTCTACTGAGAGTGACAAAGTGACATTGTGTCTCCAAAAAGAAAAGTATCTCTAGAGCTTAGAGAAGCATCCCACAAGCAAGTGGCCCTCAATCAATATTTGTTGAGTGAATGAAAAAATAAATCCTCCCCTCCTAGCATCCTTTTTGGTACATACTACATACAAAGAAACATAAGCATCGTGGTCCTACAGAATATAATTCAGCCAATGTTAGCTATGCCTCCAAATCCAGTTTCAATAGAACATTTTTTTAATAATATTTTATTAAAGCCCTATAAAATACTGGTATTCAAGACCCCAAATTCTTCTTTATAGTACTCAATATCTCTAGGTATTTAATAATTTTTTCAGCTAGACGCAGTGGTTTACATTCGTATTCCTAGCATTTTGGGAGGCCACAGTTCGAGGATCACTTGAGGCCAGGAGTTTGAGAACAGCCTAGGCAACATAGCAAGATCGCTATAAAAAAAATTATTAAAAAATGTTTCAAAAGAACACTTCTTCATTGAGAAACCAATGAACAAAAGAAGGAATGCATGAGTAGATGAGCCCATCAGTCAACCCTGAGCTCTGTTTCTGTAAGAATGTGAGTCTGTCTCAGGGAAGACACATTCTTGAGCCCCCTGAGTTTCACTAGTAAAATATGATCAACATTCTCCTAAAACTTGGAACGCTACAGTCCTTCTAGAAAAGGATTCAAGTAAGA
This sequence comes from Galagoides demidoff, assembly GCA_963574575.1. Lineage (NCBI taxonomy): Eukaryota > Metazoa > Chordata > Mammalia > Primates > Galagidae > Galagoides > Galagoides demidoff. Next base: position 894 of record CAUYQV010051711.1, on the reverse strand, counting down.
CAAAAGTACCAATGTCATGTCATAATTCACTGCACACAATCAAATTGTAAAGAGAAAAGCGTGTAGAGAATTGATCAGAAGGACCCAGAGGAACAGCCTGGGTTAGCACTGAAATCCTGCTGTAACAAAAAGGCGGAGGGGAGAGGATGAAGATAAATATGTGTCATAATAACCAAGGTTTAAAAAATATCTTACCATGGAAGAGTGAAAAGACAGTCTGCTATGAACGAGGAAGATGCTGAATGAACAATGTCCTTCAACAACTGGCGATTTTCACAGAACCTCTAATAAAGACAACAAAATACAATCAACCAGGGGAGTTGGGGAGAAGACATCCTTTTTTTTTTTTTTTTTTTTAGACGGAGCCACAATCTATCCCCCTGGGTAGAGTGCCATGGCATCATAGCTCATAGCAACCTCCAACACCTGGGCTCAAGCGAGTCTCCTGCCTCAGCCTCCCAAGTAGCTGGGGCCACAGGCGCCCGCCACAACACCCGGCCATTTTTTGGTTGCAGCCATCATTGTTGTTTGGTGGGCCCGGGCTGGGGATTCAAACTCGCCACCTTGGGTGTACGTGGCTGGCACCTTAGCCGATTGAGGCACAGGCGCCGAGCCAGGAGAAGACATCCTTACAGGAGGAAAGTGGTGTAACTCGAAAACTTTTTAAAAAAATACTTCATTATGATGCGTGTCAAATATATGCAAAAATACAGAGAATAATGAACCCCATCTACCCATCACCCCATGACAACGATCACAGCTCATCTTATTTCCTTTCAGCGCTTTCATCTCCCTCCTTCTCCACCAAATGAAACCAATCCCAGACATTACATCATTTCAATATGAATCTCCCAAAAGGACAGGAGGATAACTGTAAAAAATTATAATACTATG
>CAUYQV010051710.1:0-11263 GCA_963574575.1 Galagoides demidoff | reverse complement strand
CCTTTTTTTACTTCTGAATGCATTCTAATAATTAAAACACTTGGCTCGGCACCTGTGGCTCAATCGGCTAAGGCGCCAGCCATGTACACTTAAGGTGGCGGGTTCGAACCCCCAGCCCGGGCCCGCCAAATAACAATGATGGCTGCAACCAAAAAATGGCCAGGCGTTGTGGCGGGCGCCTGTGGTTCCAGCTACTTGGGAGGCAGAGGCCGGAGGCTCGCTTGAGCCCAGGAGTTGGAGGTTGCTGTGAGCTGTGATGCCATGGCACTCTACCCAGCGGGACAGCTTGAGGCTCCGTCTCAAAAAATAAAAAATAAAAATTAAATAAATAATTAAAACACTTCCGGCAGCGCCGGTGGCTCAGTGGGTAGGGTGCCGGCCCCATACCAACTGCAACAGAAAATAGCTGGGCGTTGTGGTGGGCACCTGTAGTCCCAGCTACTCAGGAAGCTGAGGCAAGAGAATCGCCTAAGCCCAAGAGTTGGAGGTTGCTGTGAGCTGTGACGCTTTGGCACTCTACCCAGGCCAAAAAAAAAAAAAAAATTAGTATTCATACCCCAAGTATTTAAAAATAACTTTTGCCAGATTATGAAAATGCTCACTCCAAAAATGTCTTTTCTTTCCCTTTATCTCCAGTGATGTGGTTAAGTGTAGTTCTGGAAGTCCCAGAAAGTCGTAATCAAAGTTTTCATGATTCATTTTCTTTCTTTTTTTGAGACAGAGCCTCAAGCTATCCCCCTGGGTAGAGTGCCGTGGTATCACAGCTCATAGTAACCTCCAACTCCTGGGCTCAAGCGAGTCTCCGGCCTCCACCTCCCAAGTAGCTGGGACCACAGGCGCCCGCCACAATGCCCAGCCATTTTTTGGTTGCAGCCATCATTGTTATTTGGCGGGCCCAGGCTGGGGATTTGAACCTGCCACCTTAGGTGTACGTGGCTGGCGCCCTAGCCTATTGAGCCACAGGCACCGAGCCACTATGATTCATTTTCATTATTTTAAAAGTCTGGTAGCGATGGGCACTGTGGCTCTTGCCTCTAATCCTACCACTCTCAGAGAGCGAGGTGGGAGGATCACTTGAGATCAGAAGTTCAAGACTAGCCTGAGCAAGAGTGAAACTATCTCTACTAAAAATAGAAAAACCAAATGGGTGTGGTGGCAGCACTCCTGTAGTCCTAGGCACTACTCCAGAGGCTGAGGCAAGAGAATTGCTTGAGCCCAAGAGCTTGAGGTTGCTGTGAGCTATGACACCACTGCACTCTAGCAAAGGCAACAGAGACTCTGTCTCAAAACAAACAAGATCATCACACTGTAGTTCTGATAGCTATATGCCTTTGTTAATAAAAATGCCATTACATAATAAATCAATATATTTGACAAGCCATTCAAAACACATAATCTATGGAGAGAAATTTAAAGAGTTTCTTGGTGAAGAAGTATTTTTAAATACCCTAAAATACAACTTAGCCCCCACTACTCACACCCTCCTTTCATTCCTCTGCTTGCCAGGAAATGAATGTAAAAAATGTGTATGTGCCCTAAATGTCTCTTGGTTTAACTCATCTAAATTATCACTGTCAATTTCATAGGACAGACCTTTTATGAGACCACGTAGTTGCTTCAGATTATTCAAGCTCAAATTTCATCAGAGGAACAATCATAGATGAATTGTAATATAATCCTACTTTGCTACAATGATTTCAGTACTTGTAAACCAATTGTACTAAAGATTACTGATCAATCTTACTGTGTAAAGGTCACTGCCCAAAGTGACAAACACTTCAGTTGAAAACCCAGGTCTCAGATACCCTTGATAGTTTCCTAAATTTGACAGAAATTTAACAGGCTCCAAAATATTATCTGAGTTGTTTCAATTAGCTAATTTCCTCAACTTGAAAATTAGGGGATTAATCAAGGTTTTCAGTAAGACCTTTTGCATGTTTAATCATCCTGGTCTTTCATTAATAAAACAATCATTCTATCTATGAGTGTTCACACCAGCCCAGACAAATAGCCGGGTAAAGAGTATGTTAAAGAAACTCCCTTTGTGGAATCCCAGTAATGATAGCAAATTCAATTAAATCAGTTTAGTAAAATGATACAAGCAATTTCAAGAGATGTTGAGCCAGATGGCTTCCAAAGTCTAATTTCCCTGAAAAGTTTATTTAAAATATTTATGTAGAGACATGCATTTCTGGGTTTGGTCTGAGAATTCCTGTTTGGTCAGATTCTCAAATGGAAATCTCTTGCAGAATATGGAAATTGTCCGCAGTAAATTTCTCCTTTTGTCACTTGGGCTGGTCTCTCATCTCAGGCGTAAGGTAAATTTGAAATTTCAGTATTTTAAGTAACAAGGGTGCTATCTTTTATTTTTTTGAGACAAGTCTCACTTTGTCGCCCTCAGTAGAGTGCCGTTGTGTCACAGCTCACAGAAACCTCTCTTGCTTGGGATTAAGCCATTCTCTTGCCTCAGCCTCCCAAGTAGCTGGGACTGCAGGGGCCTGCCACAGTGCCTGGCTATTTTTAAAGAGATTGGGTCTTTGTTTCCAGCTGATCTCGAACTCAGACAATCCACCTGCCTTGGCCTCCCAAGTGCTGGGATTACCGGCTTGAGCCACTGCACCGGGCCAAGGTTGGTATCTTTTCAAACCACACATTGGTTTTTTGAATGGGTGCTGACAGGGAAGTAAGCTAGAGGTTAAACTGCTGCCTAAGTGTAGCACGAATCTTCAGAATTCAGCATTATCTTCTCATCCATAATATCACTGTATCCTTACCTACAGTTTATAAAAACAAATCTTGCTCAATTCGATACAAAATCAAATTCCCAACTAATCCTTAATGATCAATCTTTATTTTTATGCAGTACATTTTCAACTTCATGAAAAGACAATTTGCATTGCTTTTGTTCAAAAAGTTGAGACCAGTGTTATTACATGGCAAGGCGGAAAGCTTTTTTTTCACATAATTTCCTAACTTTGCTCAAAACTAGAAATCAATTCAAATGGTACATCTACACACATGTACAGGGTAGGGTTGTGGTGGCTCACGCCTGTAATCAAAGCACTCTAGGAGGCTGAGGTAGATAACTTCATGAGCTCGTAAGTTCCCAACCAGCCTGAACAAGACACAAGCCCTTGTCTCTAAATAGCCAGGTGTTGTGGTGGATGTCTCTAGTCCCAGCTACTGAGGAGGATGAGGCAAGAGGATTGCTTGAGCCCTAAGAGTTTGAGGTTGCTGCGAGCTATGATGCCAAAACATCTTGGTAATGTGTAGTTGACTCAATTGTTCAGAAATGCCCTTGTGTTAATTTTATGAATAGTTAAGAATCGTTGCCACAACAAAAAGATCTCATTAAAGAGTAATGGAATGAGGTTCTGCTTATCCATATTTACCCAACAGATACTTCAATTTTTAAGTCCTAACATTAAAAAGTGGCAGAGATTATGGAGTATTAACATGTGAATCAATGAAACTGCCTTAAGGCTAACAATTCCCTTGTTACTCCCTTTCAATTAGTCAATTTACTGTTTAAATTCTCAGGAAAAGACCTGGATACCAACAAGTGCACTTAACCTTAGTTTATCTATTTCAGATTTACATTACTGAACTGCAAAGCCCTAAACACTTAACTAAATAAACCTCAAGTCCAAAGCCCCTGAAGAAAAAAACCAAGTGCATTCTCACTCCCACAATTCTTTGTAAAACACCTCAGACAAGGATCTCTAGATGTAGTCAAAGTCATACATATCAAGACTTGATTGAAGAGTTTGGATTTTGTTCAAAAAGGCTTTATTCATTTTTGATCAGGGAAAAGGACAATCTCAATGTCAACTTGTCACCTAATCATAAATCTGAATTTACAAGATTCACTACCCTAGACACTGCACCTGATAGCACAACTTAAAATGAACTCCCTTCCAGCCCCTAAAGTAGTGTTGAAGAATGAATAGAATCCCCTGCAGTAGCCAACACTAGTACTTGGCCTAGGTGTAAGGTCAAATAACAAAAAGCAGGAGCAGAAAGGCCAAGAGCACTGTAACTTGATAGCCCAGCAAATACAAACATGGGGGGGGGGACATAGGCACCAAATTAAAAAGAAACAAGGCAGGTCTGTCAGCATAAAAAAGTTAACACTGGTTGAGATCACCTACTCTGCATGTGAACATGTATGTCAGTCCCCGCATGTAACCGGGAAACAGATTTCCCTAAAACCAATTAACTACACTGAGGGCAAAATTCAAAGCTTTTTACTCAGGTCCCCTAAGCTTAGTTATTATGTTTTTTAGTGTACCAGGAAGATCCACTGTAGTGACATGAGTCAGTCACACTTGGATCAACATTTAAACACTCTCAAGATAGGTTTTCTTACTATTCCTTCCTATATCTGAATATGGAAATGCTTAACTACTCAATTCATGCACTATTAAAAAATGAGATTTACTATCGTGACTTTTTTTCACTCACACAGTGTAACAGTTAACTGTAGTACAGCTTGGTTAAGAATGCCCACAGAAAATACTTTCCTCAGCCTTGTGTAGCTGTAACATAACAGAATACAACTAAATTTAGCTATTCTGCCTCTACTTCAAATGACTTTTGATCAAACTTTGATGCATAATCTCACAGCTCACCCACCAAATCCTTGTAACCACTTCCAGTGCTCTTAAACCATAGCTTCTACCAGTTTTATAGTTTTCCTATGCATACTTGCATTTTTATCAAGAGAATTAGTGTCATGGCACTATTATTAGCCAAAGCTGCTTCTAGCAGACCATTATTAGAACTCTACAGCCAAAATTAGTAACTTAAAAATGTCTTTCCAGATAAGAACAAAGCAAAAAGATAGTATTTTTGTGTTAAAAAGGTACTTTTCTTAAAAATACAGTCTAGTAGACACATGGTCTACTAGAAATCTTTCATTAAGCACAATACTATGACAATCTTCTGACAGTGTCTTCAGATAACCATGGAGGAAAGAATCTTATTCAAAGGTGTGGTGTAAACAGGGAGAGGAAGCCTTAAGAGCACAAAATACATCTACCAATTGGGGAACAAGATGACAATGTGGCTGGCTACTTACAAAGGACCACCGTTTCTCCCCATGGGTCAACACTTCCTACAAAATAAACTATGCCTCAATTATTGCTTATTTAAATATTACATTTTTACAGAGCTATGTAGTACCTGACGCAGAAAAACAATCACATAAGGAAGCATTTATTTGAAGTTTAACATGAAGTCATACAAACAAAATGTATATAAACACAAATCCACATTGAGTCATAATACAGATAGCAAAGGACGAAGTAAAAACAAAGAAAACTAATTGGCAGCTATATACAGTTGGACACATTTGTGTCTTGTACACTAGAAAGTCTTTTACAAAATAATCATCTTAGATCAACAGAAGACCAATCTTCGCTGTTGTCCTGCAAGATGGGTTACGTTAGCATTTCCTCCTAAAAACAAAAACAAAATAGCAATTACACTGTGAAACTCTGACAAGCTTTCAAAGGTCCACTTTCATGAATTGTTTTAAGTCCTCACTTTATTCTTCAATTAAAGATCACATGCATATTTATTGGCAAAATACAGTTTGGTTAATAAACTCATCCTGGAGTTCCGAAATATTGAATTCAAATCTGTTCAGTAGAACATCTGGGAATGCATCTCCCCATATTCACAGGTTGAACTGTGCTAACTTAAGGTCTACTAGAAGCAACTCTAGTAAGCCAAGTAAAATGCTACCACAAACATAAATTTCTAAGTAAGTTTATTTATTGTAGTACACAAACATGAATTGATTTCTGCATATGATCTTTAATTTATATCCCAGATTTAAAAGTTCTTGTTTTGGTTTGTAGATTTCACTATTAGCTATAAAAAGAAAAAGCAAGCATTAAATCTTAAAGAATGAACACTTAAAATGAGGCTCCACAATTGAAATACAACACTAAACAGAAGACCAAAAATGATTAAGCTGTAAAAAGGCATTTATGTACTTTAACTCCTGGAAAAAACCATTTAAGTTAAGTTTAGACACTTAATCTCCAAAAAGATTAAAAAAAGAAGCCAAAGTCTGAAGTTTTCCACTTTAATCTTTACGCTGGTACATGAAGTTGGAAGAGACCATACCACAGGACAGCGTTTTCTGGTGTATGCCTTGCGCTCTGCCCGCAACGTGCGACCCCCAGAGATAGACGTGGTCAGGGTGACACACGGCCTGCAATGAAGTTCCCGCTGGCGGGTACAAACAAGGTATAATGTCAGAGTTAGAAGACAACATTCTTGTTTTCCTTAAGTTGTACCCATTTCAGTACTTTACCTGTTAATAGTTCTAAAAAAGTTTAATTATTCCTCTAGACCACCTGGTACACAAAGCAAACAGAAAAACTTTTAAGTTTTTCTGTATTACTAAAAAAGGTGAGATAAGACTTTAAAGTTAAAGATCTATAGACACTTTAGGCAAAACAGGCTCATAAAGCAATTAAAAAAATGAACAATTTAGCAAAAACAGGCTAAGTAATATTTTGCTTTTACTTATTTTCCATTTGTCTATTGATCTTTAAATTAAATTAAGATAATTCCACTGCTTTCTTGGATTCTTATACACACCTGTTTCTCTAATGTCCTCCTTTAGTATGGCTGGTAATTGTTTTGGTGATTGCCACCCCCTCGAGATGCCTTGCCATAAGTGCTCTGTTGGCCTATTTTGAAAAGATAAAAATTTTATTAACATAGTTTTCTATCCAGCGGTTTCTTCAAAAACATTAAAAAAACTATTATAAAGTACGTGAATCTTTGCATGGCAAACAAATATAAGTGGGATATTTTAGCAGCTGTAGTAGTCATAAACCACACATCCTAATGCTTTTATAGCCACATTTTATCACCTCATGACTATAACACACTTCAAAATTTAACTCCAAGCACTTCAAAATAAAAGGAAAACCCATACACACACAAAGATTTCAGAATAGGATTATACAACACGGAATTTTACTACCATTGGTTTATAAAATTAAGTTAAATATTCTTACCACTGTAGTCTGCATATCCCTGTCCATATCCATAGTTCCCATAGTTACACCCAGTATAATCATATCCACCATAGCCACTGTAGCCACCACCATAGGCATTATTGTAATTTCCATATCCTTGATCATAATAGCTATTAAATCCTTGGTTCCAATTTTGGCCCTGACCTTGGCCTCCACCCCTAGTACCACCTCGTCCACTGGACGCAGCCCCTTTTCCTCCTTTCTGTTGTTGCTGCCTACAGACTTCTTTGGGCTGTGCAACTTTGATTTCACACTTCCCAGAACCAACTTGATGGTATCTGCTTTCTAACAATTTCTTTACTGGCTCTTCATCTGCATATGTGACAAAACAAAATCCTCTCCTTTCATTTGTTTTTCTATCCCTGGGAAGTTCAATATTTTCAATCTCTCCAAAGGCTCCAAAATAGTCTTTAATTTGTTCTTTGGAGGTATCTGGGTTCAATCCTCCCACAAAAACCTTTTTAGGGAGCTCTTTCTCCTTTAAAGATTTGGCTCTTTTGGGGTCTATCAATTTGCCATCCAGTTTGTGTTCTTTCAGTTCCAAAACCTTATCAACACTAGCAGCATCTTTGAAAAGCACAAATCCAAATCTTCTTGATCTGCCACTGACTGGATCTGTTTTAATTGTGCATTCTACAACTTCCCCAAATCGAGACAAATATTCAGTCAGATCTCTCTTGCTTGTATCCCAGCTCAAGCCTCCAATAAACATTTTACCATCAGCCTGCTGATTCTTGCTCACGTTGATCTTGGATCCCTCTGCAAATTCCTCTATGTTGCCACGCTCATTCATGTCCTCCATAGTGGTGGAGCTGTCAGCAGGGGGTTGCTGGCCCATAGTCTGGGTCATGGCAGCAGCAGGGGGCAGAGTGTTGTATGGAGCTGTATTTAAAATGGCAGCAGAAGAGCCGAAACCTAGTTTTCAATGTGACAATATTAATAAGGGGCCTTTAGGATATGATTAGGTTATGAGGGTGGAACCCTAATAAATAGGATTAGTGCCCTGTGCTCTTCTTTCACGTGAGGACACAGCAACAAAAGTGCCATCTGAAGCCAAGAGCAAGCCCTCACCAGACACTGAATCTTCTGCGTCTGGATCTTGGACCTCTCACTCAGCCTCCAGAATTGTGAACAGTAAGTTTATATTATTTATAAATTATCCAGTCCAGTGTTATTTTGTTATAATGACCCAAATTGACCAAGACACTTCTCTAAGGAAGTCGTGTGTTTCAGCATCACTAAAGTGTCACATTTTCCTCTGCCCTCTTCATTTGTACCTTGTTCATTATCAAAGGAATCTGTATTTAAGTCAATGGATTTTTCCTCCTTTGCTGCTCTTCACCACAATATCTTAGGAAGACAAACACCAAATGAAAAACTACCCCAAGGCAAACGCTAAACTCAACTTTGTTGCCAAATAAGAGCTAAACGTTTCACCAAGACTTTCTCTTATTAGAATTTACAATAGTGTGGGGTTTTATTTTAATTTTTAGATTAATAAAATCTACACACCCACACTCATTTTCAACAGATACAGAAATTTCCACTGGCACTCAGAAAACAGAGACACATTTCAGATGTGACTGTTGAAGCAATTGTGCCTTTGTTACTCTAAAATGGCCACATACCATTTTTAGCTAGGTCTTAACTGCCACAGAGGGAAATGAGGCCATCATCTAATTAAATTTTATCTCAATTATCTGGGCAGCTGCCTGAATTCTGATCTTTCCTTTGTTGGTGGAAACACGACATGATTAGAGGACCTGTACATGAAATAAGGGGCTCAAAAAACTTGCAGGAAACACCCACCACCCTCCGTATGTGGTCAGCGCTGTGACCACTGTGCTACATGCACTGAGCCCTCATTTGTTTATTTTTTGAGACAGAGTCTCTGTGCCCTGGATAGAGGGGCCATGGCATCATAGCTCACAGCAACCTTAAACTCTTGGGTTCAAGCAATCTTCCTGTCTCAGCATCCCAAGTAATTAATAAGCATGTACCCCTAAAGTAGGGTGACCAGATTTTAACATCGGTAAGGCGGGACAACATGGCCAGGGGGCGGGGTGGGGGCAGGGCAGGACATGGGGCAGGGCAGGGCCTGACAACAATGCAAACTTTGATAAGCAGTTTTCGATAATCACTTCTCAGCAATTATTTGTTATTATTACAGCTTAACATTATAAAATTAACAAAAATAATAAAAAACTCATTCTGGCGAAATAGCCACATGGCGGCCGAAAACCGTATATTCCCTTCTTGTTCTCCCGCCCATTCGTGCATTCTTTCCACAAATCGGGACTTTTTAAAAACGCCACGGGACGCCGGACAAATTGTTGAAAAGCGGGACTGTCCTGCCAAAAGCGGGAAGTCTGGTCACCCTACCCTAAAGCCCAGCTAATGTATGTCAAAATTGTAATGAATTTAAATGGGGGATGTTAGATATTAGAGAGAAAAGTGAAGAAAGTTGCCTGACACAGGACAAAACTGGCCCTTTCTCTTCTCTTCTAAAATACAAAAGGGAATCAGAAAAACAACTGTAGCCAAAGAAAGAAGTATAACACCGACAGGAAGAAAACTGACCTTGACTTGGAGATTTCCAGGGGAGGTCTTGGAGATCCCAAGGCTGCAGCTCTTCGGCTCCTGGCTGGTCGCCTCTGAGTTTGTGCTGGGATACACTGCCCTTTTATGGTGCCTGAGACACAGTCCCCGCCCACTCAGGGCCATAGGTCCCACCCTAAGATTGTGTCATTCAAACCTAATCACTCAAATTTAATCAACACCGCCCTTCCATGAAAATTGATGTCATTAAAATTTTACAGTACAAAATTCAAAATATCATGGTAACTCTTTGAATTGAACAAGCAAATTTACTACCATCTGAACAGGATTCTCTAATTTTAAAATTTAACTTGATAAAGCAAAGTGTGCTAGAGATCAAATAAAGAAGCACACTGGTGAAAACTATTCACATCTTGGCTAATATAATCAGGGGCGTTCATATCTCTCCTACAGTCACAGAGTGTGTCAGGATCACAAAGAAGCTGGAGAGCCAATGAAGTCCTGCTGCTAAGGGTTACGCCCTCCCAGAGATGAACTGCACTCTGAGTATCCTCACCTTTCTCTAGTCTTTCTGCACAGCCTAACGCCCCACCTTTCATTATTCTTACCGGATGCCATCTCCATTCCGTGAATTAAATACCTACAAGGCAGGCACTTCTTTTGGTTTTATTTCATTTATTTATTTTGAAATTTTTATATATTTATTGTTTTCAGACAGAGTCTTGTCTGTCCCCTTGCGTAGAGTACAATGGGGTCATAGCTTACAGCAACCTCAGAATCCTGGCCTAAACCTATGCTAGTGCCTGAACCTCCTGAGTAGCTGGGACTATAGGCACCAGCTAAAATGACCAGCTAGTTCTTCTATCTTTTTTAGTACAGACATGGCCCCCATCTTGCTCAGGCAGCTCTCTAACTCCTAAACTCAGGCAATCCACCAGCCTCAGCCTCCCGGAGTGCTGGAATTACAAGCATGAGTCACCCCACCCAGCTTAGAGCCTTTTTTTGTAGAAAGTTATAAAACTTAGTTTTAAGGAAAACACAGATTGGGCTCAGTATAATACGAAGTTGATTTTTTTTCATATGGAAATTGTTCTCATTTTTTCCTTTTTAATTTCAGATTCACTTTTGGGAACAAATGTTCAATTTACATTTTTGTGGTTTCTAAGGTAAAGTCCAAGTTGTAGGCCAGCCCTTTACACAGGGGGCATGACCAAAGCCACTTTTATGTAGGCTTTTGGGTATGGTCTGGGTGTCAGAGTTGTTAGAAATTTTGCCATTTACTGTGTGTGTACTGGGGTCCAGGGTGATTGGCAAGAATGTCCATGATGCTGTGTGAGTTTTGTTAACACACTGATCCCATCCCTGCTAAGACCACTAACTCCCTCATTCCTCCAGTCTCAATCATTCCACTTTTTTAAAAGGCAGGAACTGGGCTAAGACTTGAGCAACAGCATGGAAATACAGACTGGGTAAGTGTATGTCATTAAAACAATGGAGCAGACTCAAATCTCTCAAATTGTCCTTATTTTTTTAAACATCAGAGTTTATAACAGCAAACTTTATTTTTCTTATAAGTTTTGGTAAAATAAATTTGCATATCAACCCAGACATCAGCATCAGGGTGCACTGTGTCCTCCACCAAC
>CAUYQV010051708.1:0-18101 GCA_963574575.1 Galagoides demidoff | reverse complement strand
AAACAACAACAATGATGGCTGCAACCAAAAAATGGCCAGTCTTTGTGGCGGGCACCTGTGGTCCCAGCTACTTGGGAGGTGGAGGCAGGAGACTCGCTTGAGCCCAGGAGTTGGAGGTTGCTATGAGCTGTGATGCCATGGCACTCTGCCCAGGGGGACAGCTTGAGGCTCCATCTCAAAAAAAAAAAGAGAGAAGAAGAAGACCACACAGAGTGGTAGCCTGGATGACTCCAGAGCCCACAGCATCTTGTCAAGAGGCGTTGCTCTCACCATTGTGACCTGCTCTCAAGGGTCCTTGTACCTCCAGACCTCAGGGAGCCCAACTCCCTGAGGGACTGTAGAAGCCCAACTCCCATTTGCAGTACCTGGAGAGGTGTCCCACCACAGAGAATGCTGCCAGCAATATGTTTAGCAGTTCTAACCACTGCAGACATCTGCAGAAGCCACTGCAGAGCCCATAACTAGCCCCAGGTACAGCATGGACAAGGGTCCCCATCTGAGCTGGGGCTTGCCCTCTTACCCTCTTCGGTCCTGCCCCCTGGGGAGATGCACACTGGACTCTGGATTGAAAGGAAGAGAGCAACCATTTTTGCAGCCTCCTCTGCCCAAAGGCTCTCCCTGTTTACTGCATCCTGGCCTTAACAACCCAAAGCCTGTTCCCAACCATGGAAGGAGGTGGGAGCTTCACTGCTTCATTCTCTGATCTCCTCTCCCTCTCCCCTGTCACCCACCTCCCCTCACCACCCTGGCCTGCTCCCTGTGCATTAAACACCACACATATACACCTATTGGCACAGCACCCTTCTTCACAAGACTCCTCACACTCCTAAAGGTCTTGGCTCAGATGTCCCTTTCTCCATGAGGCCTAACCTGAACACCTCATCTAAAATTCTAACTCCAACCTCCCTGACCCCTCTTTATAATTTGTCTGTAGTGCACATCAGACCACTGACTCTCCTCATTGAATGCGTTGTTTGTCTTCACTCTGTGGTAAGTGACATAGGTGCGGGGTTTTGTCTGTTTTGTTTACTGAAGGTACACCCAACACCTAGAACAGAGATCTAGAAACAGTTGCTATGAGCAATCAATATTTGCCAAATGCCTGAATTTGCCCTAAATAACTTTGGCTTGCAGATGCAATATGTGAACCATAAACCTTCTATTATCAGGGACTCCTTATTCACAATACAACTTCTTCTAGCCTCCAGAGCCCAGCTGGAGAGTCACCAGCTGAGGTTAACTACCTTCCCCTGAAATAATGAGCCTGTATCAGCAAATCTAATAGAACCATCACCACTGGCCTTTTCCGCTTTTTCCTCCAAAGCACCATTATAAGGCTAGACCTCAAAGGGTCTAGGGAGAGCTGGTTCTTCATTCTAGAATTTGGTCACCTCCTCCAAAAGCATCACTTTCTCCTGGCCAACTAGATTTTCATTTTCACAAGGCATTAGGTTTACACATATAGCATTATGTTTACACAGATAGCAAGGTTTACACATGCTACCTCTACTAAAACATCACAAAGTAGGCTGTGAAGGCTCAGCGCCTGTGGCTCAATCCGCTAAGGCGCCAGCCACGTACACCCAAGGTGGCGGGTTCAAATCCCCAGCCCAGGCCCGCCAAACAACAATGATGGCTGCAACCAAAAAATGGCCAGTCTTTATGGCGGGCACCTGTGGTCCCAGCTACTTGGGAGGCGGAGGCAGGCGACTCGCTTGAGCCCAGGAGTTGGAGGTTGCTATGAGCTGTGATGCCATGGCACTCTACCCAAGGGGATAGCTTGAGGCTCCGTCTCAAAAAAAAAAAAAAGTGGGCTGGGAAAATACAAGCAAACCCTTTTGCAAACATGGTAACTCTCTCTTCTCATCTAGTAATTCCATGTTTACTTATTGCTTTCCTTTCCAGAACTATAAACTCCTCCAGAGTAGAGACTAGGTATTATGTTCTGATCACCACTGAGAACATATTAGGTGCACAGTGTCCACTGGAGAGCACAATAAGGGCTCGTTTGTTGTCCCTAAATATTGGCATTAGTATGCCGTTTGTCTGGATCTCAGTGGGTGAGTGACTTGCCAAGTGCATACACCCATGAACCAGAAGGAAACCCAAGACCAGCCAGCAAAGATTCCTGGCACCCTTTGATGGGTAGATTTATCCAGTGACCACAGACTCTCTCCATCCTCCAAAGTTCTGCAAATGACATAGGAAAAGTAAAACTAAAGGAAGATGGATTCCTAGCAAAATTCCAGATGCAAAACACGGCTCAGGGTGAGCGCAGGAAGTGAGTTTGGGAGGCTGGACCGACGGTCACCTCGGATCTCCGCACACCACCCAGGGCTGCCTGAGCGCCCCCTATGGGTGTATCGAGGCCCGACGTCGGAGAACCGTTCGTCCCGCGTAGATAAGTCGGCTAGCGGCTTCCCACAGTCTGAGGAGCCCGGGAAGCGACCCCCAGACGCTCCGACTGCCAGAGATGGAGAAAAGGAGACCTAAAAGACGCGGACGCGAGAGAGTCAGGCCGGGGCTGAAGAGAGCCGCGCAACAGGCTGGGAAGAGGAACGCGCGAAAGTTTCGTAGGAAGTTCACAACAGGGAACAGAGTAAAGAACAGAAAGAACACCAGATCCCCTCAGGAAGCCGCAAATAGAAGTGCGAGGGAGCCCCCCACGCGGGGCGCGGTGTGCGCGAGAGAGTGGCCCGGGGACAAGCGGCGCGAGCGCGCGGGCTGCGCGGAGGGCCCGGCGCCCGCCGACCCACCTGAGGCTGCCATCCCGCGGGGCGCAGCTCACATCCCCGGCTCGCTGCCTGCCCGTGCCCGTGCCCGGAGCCGGAGCCCGGCGGCGTGTCTGGGCGCAGGGCGCAGGGCTGAGGGGCGCCGGCCTCCACCCAGGGCCAGCAGCGCTGTGGGGCTTCCTCCGGCCGGGCAGGGAAGACTTGCGGCGAGGGCGTGTCCACAGGGACCGCCCCGCCTGCCAGGCTCGGCCCGGGGCACCTGCACCCGGCCGTTGGGGAGGGGAAGTGAGAACCCCACGCGGGCCGGGACCCTGGCCAGCTCTTCCACCCTACCCCACCCCCGGGCACGGCGCCCTCCTCGAGGGGGCAGAGAGGGGGTAGGGGGCTTCGCACCACGTGCGCCTCACTCTATGGGACATGAGCACTGATCAGCCACCAAAGACACTGTGAAGTGATGTTGGAATGGGAGGTAGGGAGAGCGTTGGGCTGCCAGGCCTCTGGGACATGGGGTTCAGAATGTACATGAGCACCAGCTGTTTAAACCACCTCCTCATCCCCTGGGGTTTCGTCCCTAAGCCATGCTGCCCCAGCAGGAAGCGGGTGGGGGCAGGAAGGGGAAGAGGAGGAAGGCTGGGCACGTAGCCCTCAGTGCTGGGCATGTTGCCCTTGAGTACCCTCCTGGGATCTTCCCGCGATTCCGTGGACCTGGTCTCCTGCTGGCACATGAACGTCAGTTACCATCTCATATATTGGATGTATGATATGATAGTTATTACTGCCAGCTATTATGTTGCTCTTTGCCAGGCTGCTGTTTACTGCCTTACACCCAGCACTGAACTGCATCCTCACAACCACCCTATAAGGTAGCGCCTATCATTTTCTTTATGTTAGAGCTGAAGAAACAAACCAAATACCTTGCTCAAACTTCCACTGAGAGAAAATGCTCCTGGAGGTTCCATACCAGGCCTGCCTGGCACCAGAGACTGAGCTCCTACTTACTCACCCCTCACACTCACCTGCTCCCTTCTGTCCTTCTCCCTTTGCTGCTGCTGTGTGAATCTGCACAGCACATGCCCTTACAGTCAACAACCCACACCCAGGGAAGGGACCAGAGAGCAAGAGATGAAGGAAAGTTGGGGCTCCAGTCTATGCAGAAATAAACGGAATGGACTTAAGAATGAGATACCAAGATGTGTGCTAGCTTCTACTGTTGCCATAATAAATTAGTACAAATTTAATATCTTAAAACAATACCAACTTATAATTTTACATTTCTGTAGCTCAGAGTGGGGCATGAATCTCACTAGGCTCAAATCAAGGTGTCAGCAAGGCTGAGTTCCTTTCTATAAATAGGGAATCTGTTTCCTTTGCTTTTTGAGGCTCTATAAGTCACCCACATTCCTTGGCTCATCTTCCACCATCTTCAAAGCCAGCAACATAACTTCTCTTTCTCTGACTCTCTTCTGCTGAAGCTTCATAGAGGCAGTGAAGAGATAAAGAGCAAGAGCCTGGCCTCAAAGACAGAACCCTGAGGAAGTGCTGTGCTTCTGGACCACAAGCAAAAGGGTCTGCAAAGGAGACAAGAGTTACCTGCGAAGCAGGACCAAGTAACAGAGGACTCGAAAGGACAGTTTTGAAGAGAAGTTTGTTAGTGCATCACCATGAGGGTCTGGAATAATGAAATCTTACATAAAAACAACAGGACACTGGGGTCACCAGTAACATCCAGGAAATCAGCCTGAAACAGACTGCTAGAAGATGGGGAGAGTGTAGTGAGGAATGCAGCTGGAAGCAGGGGACAGAGATCTGGACTGAAAGACTGGGGCCCAAATTCTTATCTCAGCCCTACACTCAAATTCCTCTTTTGCCTTGGGCAAGCCAGAACTCTAAAAGCCTTCTGTTTCCTGCTGTGTACAGTGAGGGCGTTCCAACTCAGACAGTGCTAGGGCTCTGTGAAATGCCCTATTTGGAGAACCATGCTTGAGCCCAGCTCTACCCTCTCTCTGCTGTCTGTATTCCTCAGTCATTTCTCCTGAGTGTGCATCCATTCATTTGAGGTCAACTTCCCAGATGCCCCCACTGTTCAAATCCACAGTCTTCCTTTCCAGCTCCAGATGTTAGAGAGGGAAAGCCCTTTCCTGCCTCTTAACAGAGGATTTGGACAACTGTTACCTAAAAGATTCTTCTACACTTGTGAAATCGCTAGAGGGCTTCTGCCAGTTTCGGCCAGGGTCATGGTGCTGAGTCAGCTGTCCAAACTCTGCTCCCACTGCTGCACAGCACTGACCTCTGGAATTTGGCCAAGGAGAGGACTCAGGGACCAAAACTCGTGTGCTAATAGGACATCACTACTGTCTGACACTGGTGATTCCAACTGGTTTCTTTGTATAGCAAGTGGGGAAGGGGGTGGGGGGCATAGTGACAGTTTGGTTTTATACCTCCATGTGGTGGGTTTTGCAGAATGGAGGGATAGAAGCAGCTGCACCTTTGCAGAGCCCTGCTTGGCCCCAGTGCACTGAGCAGGCTCTGTGATCAGTCCCTGCAACACTGGAGGCCAGGCAAATGGCATTAAGGAAGGATGGAAAACCAGATTTGGCAGCTGCCCCAGAGACCTATTTTGCATGGCAAATAGGAGTGGACAGAGAGTGAGCATGTGTCATCTAAGGCACACAAGGACAGGCAGAGGGGGAGAAAACCTTGTAAAGATGTTATTTCACAATAGGACAAGATCTTTTTCCTGATTATCAAAGCCTCACTTGCTAGGACAAAGGTAGAGGCAGAGGAGCGTGCCATACCTACTGGATGCTCTTAACTCATCTTAATTCTCTTAGCTAGCTTTTGAAGATGGTTCTAATAGCACAGCTGCTTTACAGATAAAGAAATTCAATAACTTTTGCCCAAGGGCACATAGCTAGTAATTGCAGCACTGAGTTCTGAACCCAGATAGTCTGTCTCCAGAGTCCATGCTTCTGCCCACTAGATTAGGTGGTAAATGCTTAAAGCAGGCCTTTCTGTGACCCAAAGGGCCCCACAACTCACCCCGTGTTGGCATCACCTCCCATTGCAGGTACACAGGAACAGTTCTCTGTCACCTGTGAGTTCTCCTAGCATTGCCAGCGTTATCTTATTCTCATGAGCCATGAACATCTGGAAAGAGCCCTCCCTTTGACATCCCTTAGTATCCCATACTCCCTGCCCTTACTGCCAGGGTCCCAGGGTCCCATAAGACCATCAGATCCTTGATGGTCTCTTTCATCACTACCCACAACTGAGTCCAGCAAAAAGTGTTGAGCAGAATTAATTGTTTTTAAATTATCACGTTTAACCTGCTTATTTTACAGATGAAGATACTGACATGCAGGTTAAGGGACCTGCCTACGGTTCCACAACTTTCATTTGAAGAGCTTGTTCTTTGCTTTGTTCAGGAGACCAAGGAGACTCAGGCATGTTTGTATGGACAGGGTGGAATATATAAAGACTGGACTCTGTGGGACAGGCAGGTTAGACATCATATGTGGGGGCAGGGGAAAAGAGTTCCACAGTATAGGAACTTTAATAAACCAAGGCAAAACCAGGCACTCATTATAAATCTTGTTTATAGATATCTGGCTTTATAAAAATTGCTGCCCTTCTTATCTGTATGAGATAATTTTGGCCCAATCCAGTAAGGCAGCTCATCTAAACCCAATGCAGGTAATTTGGGGACATCTGTAGCTTTTCAAGAGCAAGTAGTTTTGCAAGTAAAAATCTAGAAGCCTAGCCCTCTTGAAAGAGTGCAAACTCCTTCCCTGCTTACCAAAACAGTCACTCCCCATGAAGGCTCTGCCATAGCCCAAGGGCCCTTCATTGGGACACTTTGGACAATGGCGGTGCCTGTTTCCAGACCCTGGGTCTGGAGAAACAGAACATTGGACACCTGCTATATGACTCCAATAAGATAATCTGTCTGACTCATTGTCACTTGGTTAGTAAATATCAAAGCTAGATTTTTAATTCAAATCCGTTCATTACACAAGAGCTGCCTCCTTTGCAGGCATTGTGATTTAGAAGCCATGCTAGCTATAATGCCATGATCCTCAACCCCAAAAGTTACCTTAGTAACAAGAAAAAGAAGTGTCACGGAGATTACTGATTGCGCACCCAATATTCATTCTCCCTTGCTTCTTTTTTTTTTTTCATTTTAATCTACCATTTGATTTTCACTCCCTTGTTTCTTAATAGCAGACTTTCAATTTTTATTATGGGACAACAATGTGCCCCTCTAACAGAGTCCATTCCCCAGCCTCTTTTGTAACTCAGAGGAGACTGATAAAATGTAAATGGAAGTCATTGGCTGGGGATTCTAGGAAAGTTCTTTATAAAGAAGCTTAACTCTATTGACAGATCCCTTTTTGCCTTTCTTTCTCTGAGTTCCTGCCTGGAATGTGAATGGAATGGTTGGACATCCAACAGCAGTCTTAGATCATGAGGTGACCATGTGGGTAGAAGCCATACACTGAGAATGGCAGTGCAGAAATCTCGGCAGAGCTCAACTCCCTGCTGACCAAGGATCCCAGTCAAGCTCCAGGTTTTTCACCTCTGACTTCTTTTACACGAGAGAGAAATAAATACATCTCTGTCTTGTTTAAGCCATGATGATTTGAGTGTTCTGCTGCATGCAGTCAAACCTAATTCTTTACTGATAAAGGAATGGAAGCTAACATTTATTGAGTACTGACTATAATTGTGAACTTTCTCCTGCTATCTCGGTTCATTCTCACAGCAGTTCTGCATCACAGTGTTATAATAATCTCCATGGGTGAAGAAACTGAGTATCAGTGACGTTAGATAATGTTTCCAGGTCATTCAGCAGGCAGCAGAACTGGGATTCAAACCCAGGTCAGTGTCAGTCCAGAGTCCGGGATCTTGCCCGAATGCAATGATATAATGGATGCCTTCCAGAGAATTGATTTGAAAGTACTTCCTGAAGACATGTGGGTGCTCTCAAGTGGAGGCTGCCTGTGAATCCTTGGCACTTCAAGTAATCTACAGCTGGTGGTGGCTTTATTCATGCATGAAAGCATACCTTGCACGTTTTCTACTTCTGCCTTTTGTGGTAGTGAAGCAGAAAGTCTAGGCAGCTGTGACAGAAATGTTAGGACTTGACCTCATAGACTTAGAGTGCTAGAGTTGGAAAAGACCCTAAGACAGGGGTCCTCAAACTTTTTAAACAGGGGGCCAGTTCACTGTCCCTCAGACCATTGGAGGGCTGGACTGCAGGCCCTGGGACAAGTCAGCTGCTAAGCAGGACAGGCGGTGGTGGCAGAAACACCCGGCGGGCCAGATAAATGTCCTAAGCGGGCCGTAGTTTGATGATGCCTGCCCTAAGAGGTCATTATTAGACACCCGTGAAAACCTAGGCAAAGTGACCTTTCTAATATACTTTGGGGGCAAAGTTGGGGGCAAAATGCTGGTCCTGATTCCCAGTGTGTTACTTTTTTGTTTTATCCAGTCATCTATTTTTTTAAAGGACTATAGCAAATTTCTTCTTGAGCTGATGCTTTAATTTTGTAGTTCTTTTCCATAAATCTACCACAAACTCTCAGAAGGTCAACCCAAACTTGAATCCCTGAGCTAAACCTGACTTGGTCATCATGTAGCATTCTTTTGAAATAGTGCTGATTTGCTAAGATTTTTTTAGGGATTTTTGCATCTATATTCATGAGAGATATTGGTTTGTGATTTTCATTTTTTATAAGGTCTTTTGTTAGTTTTTGTTATTAGGGTTAATCCGGCCTCATAAAATGAGTTTGGAAGCATTCCTTCTCCTCTCTTTCTGGTAGAGAAAGACCTGTTATTTCTTGCCTAAATGTTTGATAGAATTAACCAATAACACTATCCAGGCCTAAATTTTTCTTTGTGAGGCTTTGCTAGCAATTTCAATTTCCTCCACAGATATGAGGCTATTTGGATTTGACATTTCTTTTTCTTTTTTCTTTTTTTTTTTTTTGGCCAGGGCTGGGTTTGAACCTGCCACCTCCGGCATATGGGGCAGGTGCTCTACTCCTTTGAGCCCAGGCACCGCCCTGGATTTGACATTTCATCTCCTACTGGTATTAGCAAATTATACTTTTTAAGAAATTTGTTCCTCTGTTCTTTAAGATTTATTGACATGAAGTGATTCACAATATTTCTAGTGTATCTTTTTGTCTGTAGGATTTGTCATGATAGCCCCTCTTTTACTTCCAACATTGATAATTTGTGTTCTCCGTCTCTCCTTGTCATCCACATGTATGTGTGTGTGTGTGTGTGTGTGTGTGTGTGTGTGTGTCTGCTTCTATGAAATAGATATCTGTCACCTTCATTGATCTTTTCAAATAACAGGATTTCGGTCTCGTTAATTTTTCTTTTTTCTTTCTTTTACTATTAACCTCAGCCACCAGAGTGTGGCTTTGTTAATTTTTCTATAGTTTGTTTTCTACTTCACTGATTTCTGCTCTTGTCTTTGTTATTTCCTTCCTTTTACTTACGTTGGGTTCACTTTGCTCTTATCTAGCTTCCTAAGGTTGAACCTTTGGCCATTGACTTTGTTCTTTTCATCTTTTCTAACATAAGCATGTAAAGCTATAAGTTTTCCCAATTCAATGCTTTTTCTGCATTTCCACATTCTGATATGTTTTCATTGTAATTTAGTTCAGCATATTTTCTAAGGTCCCCTGTGATTTCTTTTGTGTGTGTGTGGGGGGGGGGTGTTTGTTTTATTTCAAACTATTAACGGGTATAAATATTTTTGGGTTCCATGGCTTGCTTTTGTAATCCTTGGGTCATAACTCTAAGTGTGCCCATGGCCCAAATAGTGTTTTTGCTTTTCCCCCATTTCTCCCCCCCATGCTTGATTTCCACTAAGTTTTATACCCTGTGATTTATTTTATTTGAGCCATGGGTTAATTAAAAGTAAGTGAATCTTCAAATATTTGAATTCTTAAAAGACATGGTATTGTTATTAATTTGTAATTTAATTCCCTTATGATTAAAAACAGACCTATGATTTTAAATTTTAAAATTTATTGATATTTGTTTTATGGCCCCGCTGATGATCTGTCTTGATAAATGTGCATTTGAAAATAACATGTATTTGTAGTTGTTTGGAATAGTGTCAATAAAATAAAGATAGCCTGGTAATATTGGATTTTACCCTGGACTTTATAAATAACACTTGTAGAAACTCTGGATTCTACTACACCTCTGAAATATTTTTTTAACCAGTTACTTTGGCTGGACTGAAACTCCAAACTCTGTCTACTCCACTGCAGTGGGCAACAGTAGGACTCTCTAGTTCTTTCGAGGTTTTATGAGCTTCTTGGAGTCTGGCCCACGCAGCCATAGTTTAGAAGTTAGTTAGCTTGCAAGTCAGGTTAAAAAAAAAGAAAAGAAGAAATTGGCCAAAAGTTTGGACAGAGTTTATGCTCAGAGTTTGGAGCGCTCCTCTCTTCCTCCCTCCTTTCTGAGATTAAACCCCCTCCTTTCCAATTGCTATATCTTGTTGTTCTTTTCTTTTTTTTTTTTTGAGACAGAGTCTCACTTTGTCGCTCCGCATAGAATGCCATGGAATCATAGCTCACAGCAACCTCAAACTCTTGGGCTTAAGTGATTCTCTTGCCTCAGTCTTCCAAGTAGCTGGGACTACAGGCACCTGCCTATTTTTAGAGATAGGGTTTCCCTCTGGCTTAGGCTGATCTCGAACTCCTGAGTTCAGGAGATCCACCCGCCTTGGTCTCCCAGAGTGCTGGGATTACAGGCGTGAGCAACCTCGGCTGGCCTATCTTTGTTCCTTAAGATAGGCTGAGTCTGATCTGTCTGAATTTTAACTCCTGCACAGGGCATGGACAGAGGCCTGTGCTGTCCCTGTCTTCTAAGCCTTGACTCTCCTCCAGTACCTTTACTTTTTGTTGTCATTTTGGGTTTTTTTGCCCAGAGTTTATGGTGCTTACTATGGGAGGGTTGCTCCAAGGACCTATCCCTCTATTGAAAGCTAGAACCCCTAAGGTCTGGATCCCCAAAAATGGGTAGACCAGCTGAGCCATGCCCAATGTACCACACTATAAGGAATATGAAAAATCACAAAAATAAATCAGAAATACTTGTATGGTACAAATTAACTCAAGTTTCTATGTATGACTCCTTTTAGAATAGATGACATACAAATTGTTCATTACTTAGGTAAACACAGTCTTCAAGTGGACATTTAAGGACAAAAAAAAGTCCTCCATTGATCCAGACATGCTTCTAGGTCAATAAACATACATCTAACTCATTCTTTTTAAAAGCTGGATAATACTCCATAGTGTAGATATATTATATCAGTTCTTCACTAATGAAAGTTAATTTTTTTTTTCTTCAGGTTAGGTGCAATTTTTTGTCCTTACAAAACCATACTATAATAAATTTTCTTGAACATATTTCTTTATGTACTAATGCTATTCTCTTTGTAGGACAGATTATAAAAGTAATGCTGGACCAACAGATATGTGCATTTTAAAATACATATTATTATAATACTTTTCAGAGAGGCTATACAAATTCGCATTCCACACCCACATCAACAGTCTCACTGATTTTTCTTTTGCAAGTCCAATGATTTTTTTTAAAAATGCTATACTTATTGTTATGCTAATTAGCATTTCCTTGAATCCTCATGAGGCTGTGAATCTTCTCATATTGCCTATGATTTGCTTTTTTTCCTGGAAGTACCTGTTGCTATGCCTGTCAATTTTAATTGGATTAATTGTCCTTTTTTATAAAATCCGCTTGTAAGAGCTAAGGTACATTAGCAACTTTCATTCTTTGCCATATATAGTTTAAGTATGTAGTCTATCTTTTTTTTTTTTGACATTATTTATAGTTTCTTTCACCATACAAAAGATATGTTAATTTTTTTTAAGGGAAGTTAATTTTTAAGAGGTGATATCTGACTATCATTTTTAGGTGGTGCTTTTAGGTTTCTGGACTTCATCTTTTTCTGCAAAAGGTCTTCGTTAATTTGCGATTTTATAAATAATTTCTTACATTTGTAGATAATATTTTTATTTTTCGCATTTAGACTTTTAATCCATCTGGAGTTTATTTTTGCATCTGAAGTGGGGTAGAAGTGTAACTGCGTTTTCTTCCAGATGGATAGTCAGTTCTGCTAGCACCATGTATCAAGTAAACCATCTTTCCCCCTCTAAACGAAATGTCATCTTTATTTATATCAAGTCCCCATTTGAATTTATTTCTGGATTCTATATTAGGTTCTACTTATATTGTTTATTCTTGTGCTATACATATGGTTTTTATTATAATAACATAACAGTAAGTTCTATTACCTGGTATATAAGGTTGGAATTATGTCTAGCTGCTAAGTAACAGATACAAATAGCAGAAGTTTCAACAAGAAATAAGTATATTTCTTTCATGTAAAAGAAGTCTGATATAGGAAGCCCAGGATTGGTATGGAAGCACTGGGCTCAGTAGGAACCCAGTTCTTCTATCATATCTTCAGCAGTGGTTTTCAACCTTGTGATCTTCTCATGCTCCACGGTGGCTGCCGAAGCTCCTTGCCATATGTTCCTTATTCCAGGTAGAAAAACAAGCAGAGCAGGGAAGGACCAAAAGGGCAGAGGCCAGCTGTCTGGCCTCCTTTCTAAAGCTTTTCTGAAAGTTTTATCTAACAGATTTATTTATACTCCTATTTGAAAGGGAAGCAGGGAAATGAAGTTCTTTAGCTGCCAGATATTGAAAGTGCACCTAGTTAGTTTCAGCCACATCTAGGAAAGTAAACCTCCTGCCCTCATTCTTTTTTTGGTCTCAGACAAAAAAAATTAATGGATTAGTCCCAGACACTTATGTTTTTTAATTAGTAGATGTCTTTAAAGAACAGTTTCAGAGTTATGGCAAGATTCAGCAGGTAGTACAGAGGGTTTCCCTATCTAATGTATACCCCTGTCACACACACAGCATGATTGTAGTATATTTATTACAATTAATGAAGCAATATTGGTAATTTCCATAGTTTACATTAAGGTTCACTCTGTGTGGTATAGGTTTTGACATATGCATAATGTCATGCATCCACCATTACAGTATCAAAGAGAACCATTTTACCGCACTAAAAACTCCACCATGTTTCATTTGTCCATCTCTTCCCAAACACCTCTGAACTCAACATTAACCTTTTTACTATCTCTACAGTTTGCCTTTTCCCCAATGTCCTACAACATGTAGCCTTTCAAACAGACGTCTTCCATTTAGCAGAATGCACTTAAGTTTCTTTCATGTCTTTTCATAGCTTGAGAGTTCACTTCTTTTTATGGCTCAGTAATATTCCATTGCATGCATACCTCACAGTGTTTTTATCCATTCACCTACTGAAGGCCATCCTGATTGGTTTCAGCCTTTGGTAATTATGATTAAAGGTACTTGACATGGACTTAATTTTAGCTCAGTTAGGTAAAGACATAGGAGCACTATTGCTG
Source organism: Galagoides demidoff (assembly GCA_963574575.1). NCBI lineage: Eukaryota > Metazoa > Chordata > Mammalia > Primates > Galagidae > Galagoides > Galagoides demidoff. The sequence continues at coordinate 4,876 of CAUYQV010051708.1, read as the reverse complement.
AACTGTATGGCAAGATTATGCTTAGCTTTGTAGAAACTGCCAAACTGTCTTTCGGAGTGGCTGTACTATTCTGCATTCTTATCAGCAATGAACAAGAGTCCTGTTGCTTTGCACACTCACTGGCACTGGGTGTTGTGCTTTGGATTTTGACTATTTTAATAGTTTGATGGCAGCACCTCCATGTTGTTTGAATCTGCAGTTCCCTGATGACATACGAGGTTGACTATCCTTTGAAATTCTTATTTGCCATCTGTATGTCTTCTTTGGTGAGGTGTCTGTTCAAGTCTTTTGTCCATTTTTTAATGGGGTTGGGTTTTTATCTTACTGTTGAGTTCTAAGAGTTCTTTATATATTTTGGATATAATTTCTTTATCAGATACGTGTTTTGTAAATATTTTCTCACAATCTGTGGCTTGCCTCTTTGTTTTCTTAACAACTTATTTGAGAGCAGAAGTTTTTGGTTTCAATAAAGCCCAAATTATCAATTTTTTCTTTCATAAATTGTAATTTTGGTTTTGTATCTAAATAGTAAGAACCAAACCCAAAGTGACCTAGAATTTCTCCTATGTTATCTTCTAGAATTTTTATAGTTGTGTGTATATATTTAGATCTTGATTCATTTTGAGTTACAAGCACACTTCATTTTATTGTGCCTCACTCTGTAGCACTTCACAGGTTTTTTTTTTTAATTGAACGTTTGTGGAAACCCTGTGTCGAGCAAGTCTATGGGTCCCATTTTCCCAATAGCATATGCTCCCTTCACATCTCCATATTTTGGTAGTTCTTTTGCAATTTTTGGCTGGGGCTGGGTTTGAACCCACCACTTCCAGCATATGGGGCCGGCACTCTACTCCTTTGAGCCACAGGCGCCACCCTATTTTGGTAGTTTTTGCAATATTACAAACTTTTTCATTATTATTGTATCTGTCATGGTGATCTGTGAACAGTGATCTTTGATGTTACTATTGTAATTGTTTTGGGGCACCATGAACTGCATCCACACAGGATAGCAAACTTAATTGACAAATGTTGTACATCCTGGCTGCTCCACTGACCAATAACCTACAACAGCCTCTAAGTGTCCAAGTGAAAGAAGAATTGCACATCTCTCACTTTAAATCAAAAGCTGGAAATGAATTAGCTTAGTGGAAAAGGCATATCAAAATCTGAGCTAGACCAAAAGCTAGCCCGCTTGTACCAGTTAGCTGAGTTGTGAATTCAAAGGAAACATTCTTGAGGGAAATTGGAAAGCTACTCCAGGGAATATATGAATGATAAGAAAGTGAAGCACCCTACTGCTGACACAGAGAAAGTTTCAGTGGCCTGGACAGAGAGCAAACCAGCCACAACAGTCCCTTAAGCCAAAGCCTAATCCAGAGCAAAACCCCGACCCTCTTCAATTCCCATGAAGGCTAAGAGAGGTGGAAAAGCTGCAAGGAAATTTGGAAACTAGCAGAGGCTAAACTCATAGGGTTTAAGGCAAGAAGCCATCTCCATAACTTAAAAGTACAAGGTGAAGCAGCAAGTGCTGATGAGAAGCTGCAGCAAGTTATGCAGATCAAGCTATGATCACTGAACACGAAACAGCAGATTTTCAGTTCCAGTCATCTATTGGAAGAAGGTGTCATTTAGGACTTCCCTAGCAAGAGAGGAAAACTCAATACCTGGTTTCAAAGCATCACAGGATAGGCTGACTATCATTACGTGCTAATGCAGCTAGCTGGTGAAGCCATTTAGCATTCTGAAATTTCAGGAGCCCTTAAGAATTGTGCTAAACCTCTGCCTGTGCTCTAGACATGGAACAACAAAGCAAATAATTCTACCTGCAGATGCAGAGAGGCTTCTGTTTTAGCTGTAGACCGCCTTGATCCAGGGCTCTGTGTGGCCTGGATTAAGAGCCACTGCCCTGTCACATGTCACACATGCTCAGCAGCACCTCCTTTGGAGCTACTCTAACCCTCTCTATTCAGCCTTGCCCCTCTGGCAGTACAAGGCATCCAAGGCTGGCATTTGGGTTGACCCAGATTCTTGTGTGGGCCATCCTATGCTTGTTATGGCGGTAAGGAACCTGAGCTTTCTCTCCTGGTCAGCATGTGGACTTCACCGGGAGACTGGGGACTCCTCTTGGAGCTCAGAGGGAGCTGTCACTTGGAGCTTTCCCTGGAGGTTCTTCATCATCGGGGACTCTTATGCCTCCAGGTCCCTTCACTAGCCGTTGGTCTTCGGTCCTGACAGCAGGGCTCGGGTAAAGCAGCTTGACCCGTGGTTTTGTGAATACATGGTGTCCTTCACACCTGGCATTTTCTAATGTCCAGTGTCCCTGAAGTCCACATAGGACTTGTCTAGTTAATCCAAATCCAATCCAAGCTCCCTTTCTAAATTTTAGATTTTCTGCAAGTCCTTCCCACACCCTCTGTTGTGTGATTCCCATTGGCTTGGGGGCACTTAACCACTTAAGTCTGGCCAACTTTCTGGCAGAAGTCCCTCAACAACTAGCTAATCTGCATGCAATAAGGTTCATGCCTTATAAGAAATAAATACATAGATAGACATGCATGATATAGATACAGATCCTTTTTATAGCTCTTGTTTTTCATCATTCTAAAAAATCCTCAACCACATAGCTGATGACGAGAAGGCTTTGCACATGTGCACTGACATTTCTTCCTGGGTTTGTCACTTCCCTCCTCAAATTGTTCAACCACCCAAGTGGCTGAGCAGGAAAGGGCCCCTGGTTTCAGAGCTGATAGAACTCAGCTTTCAACACTGACACTTCCCCTTCTGGGCTCTGCGCCTGCCCGGCCCCATCCGCAAAGGCTCTGTGGAACAAGTACCTCTCCCTGCTTCACCACCATGGTGGATTTGCCCAACAAGACGTCTCCTTCCTGGCTCTTAGGGTTTTTTGTTTGTTTGTTTGTTTTTTGAGAAAGACTCTTGTTCTGTCACCCTGCTAGAGTGCAGTGGTGTGATCGTATGATCATTGCTCACAGCAACCTCAAATTCCTGGGCTCAAGCAATCCTCCTGCCTCAGCCTCCCAAGCGGCTGGGACTATAGGTGTGCTAACACACCTGGCTAATTTTTTCTATTTTTAGTAGAGATTGGGGAGGGGGTATCTCACTCTTGCTTAGGGTGGTCTCGTGACTCCTGAGCTCAAGGGATGCTCCCCCCAGAGCCTCCCAGAGTGCTAGGATTACAGTTGAGAGCCATAGCACCTGGCCCCTCTCTGCTCTTGACACACCTCCCTCTCCTCTGCTGCTCCATTCCATCACTGTCCCTTCCACTGCTTCTTTTCTCCCCTAAACTCCCCCCCCTGCTTCCTTAACAGGCAGGTCCTGCAGGGTGGGAGGAGACCTCTGCCCCAGTGGGTTTCTTTTCACTTCCTTCTGTAGACAATGTCCACACAGACTTCCCACATTCTCCAGTTTGCCTTCGTTGCTGTTATTATTGTTTGCTTTTTAATATAAAATCAAAACATATTTATCAGGGAACAGTAATTAAGGCAAGCCCTAGGTGAGGAATTAAGGTTCTGGATATTGACAATGTTAGTGGGGATGACCTAAAGACTCAAGAAAAGTAAAAAAAACTCACTCCATCTTTTTTATTGTTCCCTGTTTCCCCCATCAAAATACTTCCTTAAATGCGCAAATGAAAGTTGTGAGCCCAGTGCTATTATCTTTTTTGACCACTGAGCAATGCAGTATTCTCATGTTACAATTGGGTTACATTTATCTAAATAGATTAAAACTTAGAAAACTGGGGCAGTGCCTGTGGCTCAAAGGAGTAAGGTGTCGGCCCCATATGCCAGAGGTGGCAGGTTCAAACTCAGCCCTGGTCAGAAACTGAAAAAGAAAAAAAAAACTTAGGAAACTGTAAGTAAACAAAGTAATGAATACTTATTGCAGAAAAATTAAAATAAAGCAAAGGCAAAAATAAAAACAAGCTGCAGTCTCCTTAGCAGTAACACTGTAATATGTTTTCAGGCTTTCTGGAGGATCCCTATACTATGCATACAGGAGGTGCCAAAGCACTATATACACATTTTAAGAAAGGAGAAAACTATGTTAAACTTGTAATACTCAAGTCACGTTTGACTCCTGCAATTACAGCAGGTGCTCTATGCTATCTGTGTTCATCTTTTGTTATTGGTATATATTATTACAGTTTGAATACAGCTTTTTCCTTTCTCACTGTGCGTATACATTTCTGTGGCACCCTCTGTATATGCCCAGGTATACAGTCCCTCATCCACAATTCACAAGGCAAAAACCTGTGGAACACACAAGGTTCTGGTATTTTATGTTTGCTTTTTAAGTTGTAATGAATTTATTTGGTTGTACAGCCCTATCCAAACTGATGTGGTGATATTTATAGTCTTTAGTTTACATATTTAGTGTGAATATGTATGTTTCATTCAGAAATTTAATGAGTTTGCTTGTGAGTTGCTGCCTCACACAGAGAGCGCTCTGTAATTAACAATGACCATAAAAATCTGAAAAAGTTAGAACCATAAAATACATGTGACTCCAGGGATCAGAATGGTGGACTCAAATTCTTAGAATTGATGATAAAAAAAAATAATGATGCCATACAACATCTACAAGCTCCAGGTACTGTGCTTGCATCCAGTCATTGATTAAACTTTGTAACACCCCTATGGGGTAGGCCCCATCATCTTCATCTGCATTTTACATACAAGGAACAGGATTATATCGTACCTACTGTTTTATCACTTGATTTCTGCACTTAAGAAATCTTGAGGCTCGGCGCCGGTGGCTCAATCGGCTAAGGTGCCAGCCACGTACACCTAAGGTGGCGGGTTCGAATCCCCAGCCCGGGCCCGCCAAACAACAATGATGGCTGCAACCAAAAAAAAAA
>CAUYQV010051706.1:0-14083 GCA_963574575.1 Galagoides demidoff | reverse complement strand
ACTCCTGGGCTCAAGCGAGTCTCCTGCCTCAGCCTCCCAAGTAGCTGGGACCACAGGCGCCCGCCACAACGCCCGGCCATTTTTTGGTTGCAGCCATCATTGTTGTTTGGCGGGCCCGGGCTGGGGATTCAAACCTGCCACCCTAGGTGTACATGGCTGGCGCCTTAGCCGACTGAGCCACAGGCGCCGAGCCAATTATTTTATTCTTGTCCCACCCCATCTGCAATTAGAATAAAAGCTCCATGAAGAACTCTGTTCACTGCTGTTTATTTCCAGAGCATGAAACACTATCTGGAACATAATGGACCCTAGACAAGTATCACAAACACTGGTAGCAAATCAGTCATCTATACTTTACAAAACACTAGTGCTGGGCTGGACTTGGTGGCTCACACCTATAATCCTAGGACTTTGGTAGGCTGAAGGGAAGGTAAGAAATCACTTGAAGCCAGGAATACAAGATCAGCCTGCACAGGAGTGAGATGCCATATTTACAAAACCTGGAAACCTTAGCCAGGCACTGTGGTCCAGGCCTATAGTCCCAGCTACTCAAGAGGCTGAGGCAGGAGGATCACTTAAGTCCAAGAGTGTGATGTTGCAGTGAGCTATGATGACAACATTATATTCCAGCCCAGGTGACAGAGTGACCTCAAACAACAACAACAACAACAACAACAATAATAATAAATTAAAAACCACAACTACTGCTTTTCAAAAAATGGGACAGGGCACATTGGGAGAAAACTACAGAACTAATGTACTCTACTTAAGGAACTAAGTTAGTTTTAAAGTAATGAAAATTGGCTGGGCACCCGTAGCACAGTGGTTATGGCACTAGGCACACATACCAAGGCTGGCGGGTTCGAACCCAGCCCAGGCCACCTAAAAACACCAATGACAACTACAAACAAAAAATAGGTGGGCATTGTGGCGGGCACCTGTAGTCCCAGCTACTTGGGAGGCTGAAGCAAGAGGATCACTCAAGCCCAAGAGTTTGAGGTTGCTGTGAGCTGTGATACCATAGCACTCTACCAAGGGCAACACAGTGAGACTCTGTGTGAAAAAAAACAAAGTAATAAAAATTGCAACCACTCAACATTACCCATTATTTGACACTTTAAGTTTACAGGGAATTTCAACACAAAAAGAAGGTTGCTAAAACACCATTTGTAAGATTACTTTCGCCTGGGATTTTCTTCATTTCTTTTTCTTTTTTTTAGACAGAGTCTCACTTTGTGGCCCTTGGTAGTGTACCGAGGAGTCATAACTCACAGCAACCTCAAACTCTTGGGCTTAGGCAATTCGCTTGCCTCAGCCTCACAAGTAGGTGGGACTATAGGCGTCTGCCACAATGCCCGGCTATTTTTTAGAGGGCTCAGGAGATCCACCCACCTCTCCTCCCAAAGTGTTAGTATTATAGGCGTCAGGTACCATGCCCGGCCTTCCCCTAGGATTTTCTTGAAAATAAGATGTCTTCTGCAAGTCTATTCCAAGGAGGTTAAAAAAAAATTTTTTTTTTCTTTAAATTATTATTCTTTGGAGAGAGAGAAGGTCTTGCTCTGTTGCCTAGGCATGAATAGCTTACTGCAACTTCAAACTCCTGGACTCAAGGATCCTCCTCCCTCAGCCTCCTGAGTAGCCAGTACTACAGGCACATAACTACCACACTCAGCTAATTTTTGTGTCTGTGTTTGTGTGTTCAGACATAATCTCACTATGTTGCCCAGCCTGGTTTTAAACTCCTGGCCTCAAGCAATCTTCCAGGCTTGGCCTCCCAAAGAGATCACCCTCATGAGACACTGTGCCTAACCCAATGAGGTAAATTTTTGAATGGCAATTTGTAATCTCAGGAGTATTGAAAACGTAGCTTGCAAGGCAATTTTTTTCAGAACAAAGTATAAAGAAGCTATAAATGAAAACTTTTTTAAAGTATACCAAGAAGTCCCCACACATATGCAGAAAGTCACATATTTATCACAAGGGTTTCCTGCAGCACTGTTTAAAATAGCTACATAACTAAATATAGTTAAAACAAGATTGGCAATAACAGAAACTAATAATTAAAGGATGACAAATCTATGAAATATAATATGAAGCTATCCAACAGAATGATATAATTTTCTATACATGTTGATATAAAACATGTAAGAGGGGCAGTGCCTGTGGTTCAAGGAGTAGGGCACTGGCCCCATATACTGGAGGTGGTGGATTCAAACCTGACCCCGGCCAAAAAAAAAATTAAAAAATTAAATAAAAATGTCATTTAAAAAAAACATATATATATTATATATATATAAGAAGCTCTATGAACAGTATGTATAATACATATCAAAACATGTATTGTTTAAATGTATACTTGTTAAGTAGAATATGGAAGGATACCCTCCCCCTAAAAAAACACCCTGGTAACAGAGGCTGCCTCAAGGGTAAAGGAAGTGAAATACAGAAACATTTTTCACTGTAAACCATTTTAAATTGTTTAAACTTTTAACTTGTGCATGTATTATGTTTTCAAAATAGAAAGGGAAATTACAGAATTATAAAGAAATTTTATTTGAAATATGCAAATAATGGATATTTCTAGTGTCTAAGACATAAGCATTAAAATTAGATTGAACTCATCTCTTATTCCAAATATTAACTTACATATCAATTTAAATCCAATATATATCTAAATCGGACAGATAAACAATGACTTTGAATCATTATTCATGCAACTTCAGAAAAATCACAATACAAATAGTATTGTAACTAATTTTTGTAACTAAAAATAGTAACACAATGAGCTACTACTCTAACCCTCATCAGAATAGCTAAATTTAAAAGACTAACAATACCAAGCTAACATTACATTTAGTGGCAAAATATTGTATGTTTTGCCTTTGATGTCTAGAAAAAGTGAAGAATGTCAATAATCATCACACCTACTCAACATTATATCAGATCCTACAAGTAGAAAGTAAGCAAGAAAAGTCAAGTAAGAATCATAAAGATAAGAAATGAAGAAGTAAACCTGTCGTTATTTATACCATGTAAAGGAATCTATGAACTATTAGAATTCAGCAAGCTCACAAAAGCTTTAAAACTCACTATAAGGTCAACATATAACAATTACCTATAATTGTTTTTAGTGATAGGTTCTTCCTCTGTCGGAAAGGCTGGAACGATAGTGGAGCAATCCCAGCCCACTCCTGAACTCAAGCAATCCTCTCACCTCTGATTCCCAAGTAGCTGGGACTATAAGGCGCATGCTACCATACTGTTAAATTTTTTTAGAGACAGAGTTAAACCACTGTTGCCGAGGCTGGTCTTGGAACTCTTAGCTTCAAGTGATCCTCCAATGTCAGCCTCCCAAGTTCCTGGGATTATAAACATAGCAACCACATTCAACTCAAATGTTAATTTTATTTCTACATTCAAAGTAATACGCTCAGCACCTGTAGCTTAGTGGTTAGGGTGCCATCCACATATACCAGGGCTAGTGGGTTCAAACCCAACCCAGGCCTGTCAAACAACAATGACTACTGCAACAAAAAAATAGCCAGGCATTGTGGTAGGAGTCTATAGTTCCAGCTACTTGAGAGGCTGAAGCAAGAGAATCACTTAAGCCCAAGAGTTTGAGGTTGCTGTGAGCTATGATGCCACCACACTCTAGCAACGGAACATAGTGAAACTCTGTCTCAAAATAAATAAACAAACAAACAAGTAAAAAAAATGAAATTTAAATCATAGTATTTAACACAGCACCAAAAAACATCAAATACCAAGAAATAAAACTAAAAGATGTACAGGGCTGCTACAATGAAAATTATAAAACATTACTAAGAGAAATCAAAGATTACACAAATTAAAGTATTTACACTAAGCTCACAGTTGGAAGGCTCAATATTATACAGTGACAGTTTTCTCCAAATTTTTTTTTTTTTTGAGACAGCACCTCAAGCTGTCACCCTGGGTAGAGTACTGTGGTATCACAACTGACAGCAACCTCCAACTCCTGGGCTCAATCAAGCGAGTCTCTTGCCTCAGCTTCCCAAGTAGCTGGGACCACAGGTGCCCGCCACAATGCCTGGCTATTTTTTGGTTGCAGCTGTCATTGTTGTTTGGCAGGCCCGGGCTGGATTCAAATCCGCCACCTTAGGTGTATATGGCTGGCGCCTTAGCCACTTGAGCCACAGGTGCCAAGCCAGTTTTCTCCAAATTTAAAGATTTGACATAAGTTTGATGAAAACTACATTTCTTTTAAATTTAAATTGATGGGCTGAGTCTAAAATGTGTATGGAAATGGAAAAGGTGCAGATTAGCTAAGAATCTTAAAAGAACAATAATTTAGCTGGAAGACCTACATTACCAAATACCAAGACTTGCCTGGAAAGTTACAGCAATAAAAAGGGTATATCACTAGCACAGAAATAGGCAAACAGACTGTTAGAACGAAAAGAGCCACATATCACTTCAATAAATAGTTCCAATATTCACATAAAAAATGAACTTCTATCATTACTTCATATCAAATGTAAACATATATGCTAGACCCAGATATGAAATATAAAACAATAAAGCTAGAATGAAAAGACACAATGTCTTTATAACTTCAGAATAGGCAAAGATTTTGTCAACACAAAGAACACTAAACACATAGAATATTGATAAACTGTACTTCATTAAAATGAAGAACTTCTGTTCATCAAAAGATAATATTAAGGGAATAAAAAATCAGCCACAGATTAGAAGATAGCTGCAATACATACATACAACAAGTGAGCATAAAATATATTAAAAAACTACTATAAATCAATAAGAAGACTGACATCCCAATTTAAACTGGAAAAAAGACTTAAACAGACAAAAATATGGGCATCTATGTGATCAGAAAAGCAAATGAAAAAACATCTCACCATTACCAGATTATCAGGCAATGCAAATTAAAATCAAAATGTCATGCCAATATACTCTCACCAATGGCTAAATTTTATAAGACTGAAAATACCCAAATGTTGGCAAAGGGTAGAACACTGAAATACTAATATACTGATTCTGGGAGAGAAAACTGGTATAGGTGCTATACCAAAAGCTAAGCATTCATAACCTATGACTCCTTAATTCCTTTCTAGGTATTTACCCATGAAAGATGAGACTTTATTTCTTCCAAGAGGTATGTAAAAGCAACATTCACAGCAGCATTATTCCTAACAAAGACCGAAAATAACAGAATATATAAACTTTCTTATATTCACGCAATAGGATGAGAACTACTACCACAAGCAATAACAAAAATGAACCTTACAGACATATGCTGAGCAAATAAACCAGATACAAAAAAGTACCTATGATTCTAGTTACATGATGTTTAAAAAGAAAAACTGAATCTGGGGCGACAAAGAGCAAAATAATGGTTATCTATAGAGCTTGGCCTAGAAGAGACCAAGGAGGAACCTCTACAAGTGACAGAGATAACTGTATCTTGCTCTCGTTGGTGATTACAAAAATATACAGAGATAAAAATATGCATTAAAGAAAACTGCTAAATTTAACATCATACACCATACTATACATAAGTCATACCTAAATTTTAAAAGAAGATCTTATGAATAATATCATGCCAAAAAATGTAGATAAGTCTCTAGGGAAAAAAAAACTTACCGAAACTAAGAAGAATAAATAGAAAGTCTAAACAATCCTACAATGAAGGAAATAAATCCAAAATTTAAAGCTTTCATTAGAAATGAAGAAAACTTTAGGATCAGATGGTTTTACTGGCAATTTCTATAAAAAATTAAGAAATAAGTCAATCTTAAGCGCACAGCAGAGAAGGAGAGAAACACTCATCAATTCATATGATGAGGCCAGCATAACCTTGATGCCAAAACTCCACAGGGACATTACAGGGTTTTTTTTTTTTTAATTGGGCTTTTTCCATTACAGACCAGCCTCATTTATGAATACAGATACAAAGGATACAAATAAAATTAAGCAAACCAAAATGAGCAATAAAAGAGTATTACTACAAAATGAGGTTGTGTTTATTCTGGGACTCCAAAGTCAGTTTAAAACACAAACATTAATGTAATAAGCCACAATAACAATATAATGGAGAAAAGAAAATGAACATTCAACAGAAAAAATTGGATAAAAATTGATAGAAAAAACTGGATAAAAATTGATAAGCACCTATGATTTTAAAAAATCATAGAAAACAGAGGGAAATTCCTCATTCAAAAAAAAAAAAGATACCATAAAAAAAATTTTACAGGGAACATCACACTAAATGGTGAAAAATTGAGCTATTTCTGTTTCAAATCATAAACAAGCCTAACCATCAATGTGACATCTATATATCTATTCATTGTTAGGAAGGACAATCACTGGAAAAAAGTAGGGAAAACAACAGCCACAACTTAAAGGGCCTTGAACGGTATCTATTCTCATCAGTAAGAACAGAAAACCTTACAATTCATATGACATTGGATAGAACGCTCAAAAGGGTTTTGCCTCAATAGATTATATGAACCCTAGATTAAATGCCTAACAAAACTTACAAAGACATGAAATGATTGAATTCTTTCCAACAAACTTAACTGCATGCCAAAACAAAGCTCAGGAATGTTTATAAGAAAGTATCACCTAACAAGGTAAAATTCACAATATTTGGTATATAATCAAAATTTACAACTAGCCTACAAAGAAGCAGGAAAACATGACCCAGAGTGACAACAAAAAGCAGGTCAACCAAAACTTATCTAGAATTGATACAGATGATAAAATTAGTAACCAAAGACATTAAAGCAGTAATTTTAACTATATGCCATATACTCAAAATGTAGGAAAATTAGCCAGGCCTGGTGGCACATGCCTGTAGTCCCAGCTACTTCACAGGCTGAGGCAGGAGGATCACTTCAGCCCAGGAGTTTGAGGTTACTAGGAGCTAGGATGACACCTGTGCTCTCTAGCCCTAGTGACAGAGTGAGACCCTGACTCAAAAAAAAAAAAAAAAAAAAAAAGGAGAAAAGAAACAGAGACTTGTTTAAGATATTTTAAATAAACCTGATAGAACTCCTAGAAATATAAACTACATTATCTTAGATGTAAAATACACTACGTGGAATTAACAGCAAATTAAACACTGCAGAAGAAAAGATAAATGAATCTGAAGACCCAGCAATAAATATTCAAAATAAAACATAGAAGGCTAAAAAAATGATAGGAAAAAAAAAAACATGTAAGAGTGAGGAAACTTTAAAAGGTTTAATATCTGTGTAACTGGTGTCTGTGAAGGTGCAGAAGACAGAAAAAATATTTGAAGAAATAAGGCAGAAATGTTCAAAACTGATTAAAACCGTAAGCCCATGGATCCAAAAAGCTAAAAAAACACAAGTTAAAAAAACAATGCCAAGGCACATCATAAACTAAAACTGCTTAAAACCAGTGATATAGACAAATCTTACAAGCAGCTAGGAAAAAAATCACTTTACACAGAAGGGAAGAGAAAATTTCTCATTGGAAACAATGCATACTAAAAGACAGCGGAGCAACAAGAAAAAAAAAAAACCTATCAAGCAGCTGGTCATGGTTGGTCACACCTGTAAACGTAGCACCCTTGGGAGGTCAAGGGTGAAGGACTGTTTCAGCTCAAGAGTTGGATACCAGCCTGACCAAGAGCAATATCCCTGTCTCTACTAAAAATAGAAAAAATTAGCTGTACATTGTGGCACATGCCTGTAGTTCCAGCTACTTGGGAGTATGAGGCAGGAAGATCACTTGAGCTAAGGAGTTGGAGTTTGAGGTTGCTGTGTGCTAGAGGCTGATGCCAGGGCATTCCAGCCTGGGGCAAGAGAGTCAGACTCTGTCTCCAAAAACCAAAACAAAACAAACCATCAACCTAGAATTCTACACTCAGCAAAATTTTATGTCAAAAAATGATAAAGATCTTTTCTCATATACAAAAGCTAAAGGAATCCCTAACCAGCAGACCTGTACCACAAGAAATATTAAAGTATGTATTTCTGGGAGAGGAAAATTATACCAAATGGAAATTATACCACAAAGAAATAATGAGCACTAATCAACAGACTTTCCTAATCATTCACATCTCTTTTAAAATGGTTCTTTAAAGTAAAATTAATAATAATGCAGTATGAGTTTTATAACATATGGACAAGTAAAAGTGCACAACAGTAACACAGAGTTGAACAGATAGTAACAGAAGGTCCTGAAGTTGTACTATACCACTTAAAGGCAGACTATCATAAGATAAAGATAAAAGTAACCTCCAAAACAACACAATTTAAAGCCCTTTACCAGACTGAGGAAGTTCCTCCAGTCCAGTGGTTCTCAACCTTCCTAATGCCTCCTAATGTCACGACCCTTTAATACAGTTCCTCGTGTTGTGGTGACCCCCAGCCATAAAATTATTTTCATTGCTACTTCATAACTGTAATTTTGCTACTGTTATGAATCGTAATGTAAATATCTAATATGCAGGATGTATTTTCATTGTTACAAAGGGGTTACAACTCACAGGTTGAGAACCGCTGCTCTAGTCCTAGTTCAATGAATGTTTTTCACGAAATGGTATTGATTTTATCAAATGCTCTGTCTGCACCTATTGAGGATCATATAATTTTTGTTTTTCATTCTATAGAAATGATTGACTTTCAGTTATTAGAACAAGCTTAGACTTCTCAGATATCCCACTTGGTCATGGTGTATAATTTTTTTTTTTTTTAAGAGACAGAGTCTCACTCTTGCTCAGGCTAGAGTGCAGTGGCTTGATAATAGCTCACTGTAACCTTGAACTCCTGGGCTCGGCAATGTTCCCACTACAACCTTCTGAGTAGCTAGGTCTACAGGTATGCCTCAACATACCTGGCTAAATTTTGTTAATAGAAATGGGGGTCTTGCTATATTACACAGCTGGTCTCAAACTCCTGGCCTCAAGCAATTCTCCTGCCTTGGCCTCCCAAGGTATAGGGATTACAGGCGTGAGCCACTGCAGCCAGCCTTAGTTCTTTTTATATAGAACTGATTTTGTTTACTAGTATTTTGTTGAGTAATTCTGCATCCATAGTCATAAAACTATTGGTATGTAGTTTCTTGTGGCATCTTTTTCTGGTCTTGGTATTTGAGTAATACTGACCTTATAAATTATAATGTGCTTCTTTCTTCCTAATAAAGAGAGGAAGGGGAGCGGGGGGAGAGAGTGTATGTGTGTGTGTATGTGTAGAACTGGCATTAATTCTTCTTTAAATAACCGGTAGAATCTCTCAGAATTCCATCTGGCCCTAAGCTTTTCCTTGTGGGTAGCTTTTTGATTACTGATTCAATCTCTTCACTTGTATGGGACTATTCTAATTTTCTACTTTTTTAGTCACTTTCAGGAGTCTAAGAACTTACCCATTTCATCTAAGTTACCTAATATGCTGGAGTACAATTTGTTCACCATATTCTTTTAAAATCCTTTTCATTTCTATAATGTCAGTAGTAATGTCTCCTGTTTCATTTCTAACTCTATTAATCTGTCTCTTTGTATATGGTTTAATCAAGATAAATGTCAATTTTGTTAATCTTCTCAAAGAACCAGCTTTTGGTTTCACCAATTTCCTTTATTATCTTCCTATCCTCTCTTTCCTAAATTTCTGTTCCAATCTTTATTATTTTCTTCTTTCTATTTGTTTTTAGTTCACTCTTCTTTTCCAGTGGAAGACTGGCATATTGATTTGAGATCTTTGTTCTCTCTTAGAATGATAGCCACTTACAACTATAAATTTCCCTGTTGAGGACTGTTTTGACTCCACCTTTCATTTTGATATGTTGTGTCTTCATTTAAATTCATCTGAAAGTATTTTCTGGTTTGCTTTTTAATTTATTCTTTGACCAAATGGATACTTTAAGTGTACGTTATTGAATTTCCACATAATTTGTGAGTTTCGCAAATTTTCTACTGCTATTGATTTCTAATTTCATCCTATATGATCAGAAAATATAATCTGTATTTTTCCATCCTTTTTAATTCACTGAGGTTTGCTTTATGGCCTAGTATATGATCTATTCCAAACACTATCCCATGTGCACTTAAGAACAATGGGCACTCTGTTGTTAGGTGAAATGTACTCTAAATGTCTATTAGCTCTAGTTGGTTTACAGTGTTGTCTAAGTCTATTTCCTTGTTGATCTTCTGTTTAGCTGTCCTATCCATTTTTATAAGTGAGACATTGAAGTCTCCCAATAATTTGTTCAACTGTCTATTTCTGTCAGTTGTGCTTCATGTATTTTGGTGCTCTATTATGTGGCTTATAGTAACAATCAAATACCCAACAGTTGATGAATGAATAACCAAAAAATGGTAGTGCCATGCAATGACCCCAGAAAGGAAGGAACCACCCATCTGATATATGCTACAACATTGATGAACCTTGAAAACATTATACTAAGTGAAAGAATATTCACTTAAGACCACATATTACAAGATTCTGTTTATATAGATGTCCAGAAGGAGGAAATCTGAGAGGAACAGAAAGTAGGAAAGTGATAATTAAAGCATACAGAGTTCAGGGGGGTAGGGGTGATGAAAATGGTTTTTGTTGCTGTAATACTTTGGTGTTCCAGAGCTCTAACAAAATTACTTCTGACAGTTCCTGCTCATTTTCCAATGTTTCTGTGGAAAGATTAGCATTTGGAGCTGCCTACTTTGCCATTTGACTGAAGTCACTTTGAAGATTTTGAAAACTGAGAGTGAACCATCAAGATAGTTTTAACTGTTCAAATAAAAATTGAATTTAGAATAACTAGTGCTATTTGATATGTTGATACTCCATTTCTTAGATCATCAAGAACTCTACATAGCAATAAGCAATACTGTGCTTATTCCAAAATTAAATAAGCTGAAAATATTTTAAATTGTATATGAAAACACCACACTGTACCCCATGATTGCATTAATGTACACAGTTATTTTATAAAAAATGAAAAATAAAAAATAAAATTAAATAAACTTATAAAACAAAGATACTATGTAAATTAGCAAAAAATATAATCTGATGGTGTCAGTTCAGCCATATATCAGATGCACTGGTTATCTTTTAATATGTTTACTCTTAAACTTAGTATTATTTTTTTTTTTTTGAGACAGAGTCTCACTTTGTCGCCCTCAATAGACGGCGACATCATAGCTCACAGCAACCTCAAACTCTTGGGCTCAAGTGACGCTCTAGCCTCAGTCTCCCAAGTACCTGAGACTACAGGCGTGCACCATGACAACTGGCTAATTTTTCTCTTTCTTTAGTAAAGATGAGGTCTCACTTTTGCTCAGGTTTAGGCTAGTCTCGAACCCCTGAGCTCAAGAAATTCACTTACCTCAGTCTGCCACAGTGCTAACATTACAAGTATGAGCACCTTGCCCAGCTTAAGAGACAGAGTCTTGCTCTGTCGCCCTAGGCTGCAATGCAGTGGCCCAGTCAAAGCTCACTGCAGCCTCAAACTCCTGGGGTCTTCCTGCCTCAGCCTCCAACAGATCTTGCTCACACCAGTCAATTTTCTTTTTTTTTTAAGAGATGAGGGTCTCAATATGTTGCAAAGGCTGGTCTTGAACTTCCAGCCTCAAGTGATCCTCCTCCTTCAGCTTCCCAAAATGCTGAGATTTCAAACACAAGCCACAATGCCCAGCCACATTTCAGAATCAGTTAGAATACAACTAATACAGAAGGAACCAAACTGACTCTTGCTATTATGAGCAAGCAGCTACACATACTATTTAAAAATTCCTGTTTCTTCCTATCTAAAAGTAAAAATTTAGTACTAAACACAAGTAGTAAACTAACAAAATATTAAGACCTGGTTGCTCAAATGAAATATCATGGGAAGGACCCTGAAGGTGATGAATGGATCATGTCTTAACATGATTAATCATTTCCTTTCCTAATACACTTGCAAAAATAATCAGAAATAATAAATCACTCCTAAAATATATACTGTGTAGCTTTTAAAAATGAAATATATTTGAAAACAGTAAGAATATGCACTATACAATAAAATTATAATACTGATGAATAATTTTCTATTTTTCCAAACTAAATAAAGCTTGGCTAGTTATTAAATCATTGTTCAAATCAAATATAGTCTGACTAGAAAGCAAGTACTATACTAGACAGTGGCAATGACCAATGGCAAATTCCAGATTCACCAAGAGGTAGCACAAGGACATGGGGTCTCAAAGGCAAATGTATTTATTATTTTCCACTCACCTTACTTAATTGTAACACAATGAAATAAATTATTAAATTCAATGTCTGAAATGCTCAAACTAACCTCTCTTCTCAATGTGGCAGATATCACTGGTAACATACATAATCATTCCTCCTCATTAACAAAAGTCCCTATTTTCTTCTGGTGGCCCTAGGCACAGCAACAGGGGAGAAATCAAAATTGGTCTGAGCCAATATGGCAATCAATTCTTCCTTTTTGCACACATGTGATGTAGATGTGGCTTTATGATCCCAGCTCTGACAAATAAGGTGGAAAGGGAAGTGTTCTGAGGGTGGGAAATGGTGGAACAGTTACTGGGTAAAGTTTTATTCCCTAACAATACAGAAAACAGAGCATTAGGGAAGATTTTGATAAAACGAAAACAGAAAATAGATGTCCTCCTCCAGACATCCTCATTTGGGGAAGCACTCTGGAGCTACCGTAGTCATTTTGTAACCATAAGTGCAGAGCTGTCGAGCCCACCCTGAACCCAAATCCAGACTTCTTGTTAAGTGAAATAATAAATGTATGGTTTAAGTTTATGCTGCTCAAAGAGTGGTCCATGGACTGTTGCCAGTATGCAAAAAGTACGTGTTACCCGTCCACACTGAGATAAGCACAGAAATGGAAAGCAAGCATTCCGAAACTTAAGAGGAATTTTATATTGCCACAACAATTTCACTGCATTTACACAATACAAGTATGTAACAAATTGAAATTTGAAAGATGGAGAGGGGATCCATCACCACACTGTAGTATTTAAATTACTTTCAGTTGAATATTAAGCTACCATAAGCCAAAAATAACCAGAGACTCAGCAATATCCAAGAAAAAAAAGCCTATACAAGTCCTCTTATATTGTTACTCATTATAAGGATGACCTTTCTGCAAACATTAAACATACCAGGTGAAATTAAACAAAAACAGAAATTAATCTAATCTGGAGAATAACATTTTGGTCTTAGATCTAACCATGAATTCCCCAGGATCCCAGAGCACTGTGGAAAAAAGGAAAGGGAAGTCATACATGAAAACTGAATGCATATACTATCCAAATGACATGAAAAAATTAAGCTCTAAAAGAATGAAGCATAAAAGATTGAACCATCATGCACTCCTACTGATAATGCCACAATTACCCAACTACATTTCAGATGTTAATTCTCTTTAGAATACAGTATTATCTGACTTCATTAAACTAATTCAAAGCTTAGTAGAGCTGATCTATTACAGTACCAGAGACTGAGCTATATGACATTCAAATTTGCAATTATGACTTTAAAGAAATTTAAACAATGTACAATGAAAAACTGTTTTTTCCCTATCTATTAAAACTTTTTTTCTAATCACAATCTGCAAAAATTTTAACCATACTTAATATAGAGAAACTGAAACACATAAAAAGTGTATAGCTGTGGACTTGAGTATTATATTATACTTGCCAGGAAATATAACTTAAAATGTAAAAAAAAACCCTTAACTTATGGTTCCACCTTATAGGTTTTTTCTGCATAGTAAATTAGAAAAATGCACCAAAGAAGAGTCTATCAACATCTTAGTATACTCAAAAATGACAGATGAAAACATACAACTAGAAATCTCAACACAATGGAAAGCCCAACTGCACTTGAGGTAACATGACTTTATAAATGTGTTTGTTGGCTTGGCACCTGTGGCTCAATCGGCTAAGGCGCCAGCCACATACACCTAAGGTGGCAGGTTCGAATCCCCAGCCTGGGCCCGCCAAACAACAATGATGGCTGCAACCAAAAAATGGCCGGGTGTTGTGGTGGACGCCTGTGGTCCCAGCTACTTGGGAGGCGGAGGCAGGAGACTCGCTTGA
>CAUYQV010051704.1:0-19195 GCA_963574575.1 Galagoides demidoff | reverse complement strand
TCATTATTTTCTTTTTTTTTTCTTTTTCTTAGAGACAGTCTCACTTTGTCACCCTTGGTAGAGTGCCGTGGCAACACAGCTTACAGCAACCTCCAGCTCCTGGGCTTAGGCAGTTCTCTTGCCTCAGCCTCCCGAGTAGCTAGGACTACAGGCACCTACTACAACACCTGGCTATTTTTTGTTGCATTTTGACAGGGGCTGGATTAGATCCTGACACCCTCGGTATATGGGGCCGGTTCCCTACCCACTGAGTCACAGGTGCCACTCAGTTGTGTAGTTTATTTATTTATTTTTTTGAGACAGAACCTCAAGCTGTCCCCCTGGGTAGAGTGCCATGGCCTCACAGCTCACAACAACCTCCAACTCCTGGGCTCAAGCCAGTCTCCTGCCTCCGCCTCCCAAGTAGCTGGGACCACAGGCGCCTGCCACAATGCCCGGCTATTTTTTGGTTGCAGCCATGATTGTTGTTTGGCGGGCCAGGGCTGGATTAGAACCTGCCAGCTCAGGTGTATGTGGCTGGTACCTTAGCCACCTGAGGCACAGGCGCCGAGCCAGCTGCGTAGTTTTTAAAACCACAGTATAGTTCCTAACATGGCTATGTTACGATGCAGTCCTAATTTGAGAAAAGTCAGATCATTTTAGGAAAAAAAATCATAGTAACCTCTGTAAGTTGACCACCCAAGGGATTATAATAACAAACCAAGCAACATACAGAGGTGGTCAGCATAATAGGCCTACTGTACTGATACATATATGTGTTTATGAAAATTGGGTCAACTTAAAGTGATCAACTATGAAGGTTCAAATGTATTTAGAGTTTCCTAAGTTACAGAAGATGCTTTATTAAATTATTTTAAATGGCCGTGTAGTGAACATTATTTTGATTGAATTAGTCATTTCTAAATAACTGTTCTCAAAGAAGAAATATCTGAAATGTTATGTATCTTCAGTGGGTCATTGCCAGAGAGCGATTTCAGCAAGCTGCAGATCTCATTGATGCTGAGCAACGAATGAAGAAGTCCATGTGGGGTCAGTTCTGGTCTGCTCACCAGAGGTTTTTCAAATACTTATGCATAGCATCCAAAGTTAAAAGGGTTGTGCAGCTAGCTCGAGAAGAAATCAAGAATGGAAAAGTAAGTTGGAAAGCTCATTCAGAGATTTGATTCTTTTTGGTTATGTTGTTAAGAATTTGTGGATGTTGACATTTTCTTCTTGTAAAATCTGGTCTTCCTAAAAGGACAGTTACACAGATGTTAAGACTTCCAAAAATATGTATATTTTTAAACTACAAAAGTATAACAAAATACTTAATCACTATAAATTGGCTGTCCATAGCTATTTGCCACTGATGACATGTGGATTGTATTGCCTTAAAGTTTTGGGGTTTTTTTAGCAGATGTGTATCTACATAAAGCACAAAAGAAAACTCTACAAGGATAGGGTCTTCAGTCATGCTTGCAACTATAATCCTATTTCCTGCATAAGTCTTTGACATATAACATGTCTCAAATATATAGAATAAAGAAGTAAATGATGGGGGGGACCACACCTGTGGAGCATATCACAAGGATGTAAGTAAGATCTATCAAGTCTAGAACACAAATATCTTAATGGAATAATTAAGTAAATGATGTGAAAGCTATATTAATTAGTTTGATGTAAGCATTCCAAATTGTATTAAAAAATCAACACATTGTACCTCACAAATGCACAAATGTATTCATGATCTATGTGTATATGTCTTAATAAAAAGGAAAAAAAAGTAAGTGAAAAGTGTGCTTTACAATAATGGGATTTAAAAAATTTTTTTACTAAATATTTAAAATATGTCTTGGTAAGAAATTGCAAACCTTACTTATAATTAATATATTTCTTTTTTTCTCCAGTGTGTTGTAATTGGTCTGCAGTCTACAGGAGAAGCCAGGACTTTAGAAGCTTTGGAAGAGGGCGGGGGAGAATTGAATGATTTTGTTTCAACTGCCAAGTAATGTTTCTGGTTTTCTTTTTGAGTTTTTACTTAGATTAGTTTAAATATTGACATTTTGGGGGGAGAAAACTTGTGATTCAGCTATGTAACCCTTAAAAGTTTTCCAGATCTGGGTTTTTGCAATTCTTTATTATTCCTTAATAGTAAATATGTTGGAAATGTAACACAGACATTTCACAATCCTAAAATGTTAACTATATTAATGTGAACTAACAAGAGCTTGATTTTGTTTGTCTTATACCTGTTGCAAATCTGTGACAGCTTGTTTCAACTTTAATTATGGTTTCGTGTATTTGAAATTACCATTATCCAAGGAAGCATTAACTATATGCACTAATACAATAATGTTTGCTATAAAAATTAGAAATAAAAATGAGATCTTCAAAAAGAGCCTCACTTGGGGCTATTGAGCAGTTTCAGTGACTAGTCCAAATTAAGATGTGCTATACATTTAAAATTTATGCCAGGTTTCAAAGGCTCCATATGAAATAATTTGAAGGCTGGGTGTGGTGGCTCATGCCTATAATTTCAGCACTCTGGGAGACTGAGGCAGGTAGATTGTCTGGGCTTAGGATTTCGAGACCAGCCTGAGCAAGAGCGAGACCCTATCTCTAAAAAATAGCTGGGCATCGTGGTGGACGCTTCTAGTCCTAGCTGCTTGGGAGGCTTGTGGCAAGAGGATCTTCTGAGCCCAAGAGTTTGAGGTTGCCATGAAGTATGACACCATCACTCTACGGAGGGTGACAAAGTAACAGTTTCAAAAAAAATTTTTTTTTTGGGCTCGGTGCCTGTGTCTCAATCAGCTAAGGTGCCAGCCAAGTACACCTAAGGTGACAGGTTCAAATCCCCAGCCTGGGCCCACCAAACAGCAATGACGGCTGCAACCAAAAAATGGTCGGGTGTTGTGGCGGGCGCCTGTGGTCCCAGCTACTCAGGAGGCGGAGGCAGGAGACTCGCTTGATCCCAGGAGTTGGAGGTTGCTATGAGCTGTGATGCCATGGCACTCTACCCAGGGGGATAGCTTGAGGCTCTGTCTCAAAAAATAAGTAAATAAATAAATAAATAAATAAAATAAAAACAAAAAAAAATTTTTGAAACATCTCATTGGTTACATGTTGAAGTGATATATTGAGTTAATTAAAATGCACAATTAAGTTTTATTTTACCAATGGTTTTTTACTTTTTTTTTTTGGAGGCAAAGTCTCTCTCACTCTGGGTAGAGTGCTGTGGCATCATAGCTCACAGCATCCAACTCTTGGGCTCAGTCAATCCTCTTGACTCAGCCTGTGGAGTAGCTGGGACTGCAGGCACCTGGCATGATGCCAGGCTAGTTTTTCTATTTTTGATAGAAGTATGTTCTCTTGCTGAAACTGGTCTCTAACTCCTGAGTTTAAGTGAGCCACCATGCTCTGCTTTGGCTTTTACTTTTTAATGTAGCTATTAGAGGATGTATAAATTGTTTATATGGTTTGGCTTGCATTGTTACTCAGGTGAACAGCTTTGCCCTAGAAAATTAAAATTTATTTTAGCTAGGTTATTAGTATTTTATTGTGCCAAATGAAGCCTTAATTGCCATTGTTGTTTTACTACAGGGGAGTGTTGCAGTCTCTCATTGAAAAGCATTTCCCTGCTCCAGACAGGAAAAAGCTTTATAGTTTGCTGGGAATTGATTTGACGGCTCCAAGTAACAATAGTTCACCAAGAGATAGTCCTTGTAAAGAAAATAAAATAAAGAAGCGAAAAGGTAAGTACTTCTACAAAATTAGCTAATATTGAAAATATCATAAATTAGAGTATTTTAAGGTGGCTGTATTTTGAAAGTAAACTACCTTTCTCAAAGTGACAAGTGGTTGTATATTTTCACTGTTGCTGCTGTAGTTTTGAATGCACAAGTTAACCCCTGTTTTAAATTAGGACTCAAACAATTCACTGGTGCGAGGCACTACAATAAGTCCATGCCCATGCATTCTGTCATTTAACCCCCCCCAGATGTCAATAGGAAATTAAGTATTCCAGTTTTATGGAAGTGGACACTAAAAATAAAGCACAGAAAATAAAAAGGTTAAGGAATTTTCCCATACTCATACATAGTGAATGAATGATGCATAGGAACTGAAATCTCTGTCTTTCTGTTTTCAAAGCTGCCTTGTTAATGTATTAACATACACATGGTCTACAACTAGGTGGCTGGGAATGGTGATTTGTGTCTATATTCAGAGTACTTTGGGAGACTGAGACAGAGGGATTATTTGAACCCAGGAGTTTGAGATTGCAATGTGTTGTGATCACACTACTGCTCTTCAACCTGGGTGACAGAGTGAGACATTGTCTCTTAAAAAAGAAGGAACCTGGCTCAGCACTTGTGGCTCAAGTGGCTAAGGCGTCAGCCACGTACACCTAAGGTGGCAGGTTCGAATCCAGCCTGGGCCTGCCAAACAACAATGATGGCTGCAACCAAAAAAAAAAAAAAGCCAGGCTTTCTGGTGGGTGCCTGTGGTCCCAGCAACTTGGGAGGCGGAGGCAGGAGACTCCCTTGAACCCAGGAGTTGGAGGTTGCTGTGAGCTATGCCATGGCACTCTACCCAGGGGAACAGCTTGAGGCTCTGTCTCAAAAAAAAAAGAAGGAAAGGAGCATTTTAAGGACAGTTTTGTTTAAAGATCTTGTTTTTATTTAAATTATTAGTAATACACACACCTTTGTTTGTTAAATAAATTAATAATGCAAACCCGAATTTGTGTTTAGGTACTTTTTTTTTTTTTTTTTTGAGATAGAGTCTTCCTTTGTGTCACTCTGGGTAGAGTGCCATGGCATCATAGTTCATAGCAACCTCAAACTCTTGGGCTTAAGTGATTCTCTTGCCTCAGCCTCCCAAGTGGCTCAGACTACAGGCACCTGCTATTTTTTTGTTGTAGTTGTCATTGTTGTTTAGCAGGCCCGGACCAGATTCGAACCCACCAGCCCAGGTGTATGTGGCTGGCACCCTAACCACTGTGCTGTGGGCACTGAGCCTGTTTAGGAACTTTTTTTAAGTTGACTTTGCAAAGTTAACTTTTCAGGCTCCCTAAAATGGTGGTACCGGTTTAATGTATTGTACAGATTAACTGTGGTGCTCTGCGTTCTAAACACAGTGCCTGTCACTTTAACCATATTTCTTTCATTCTAAGATAACATTTTTTCACATGTTTAATATGCTTGAAAATATGTTGTCTCATAGTTTAACTGGCAGTATTTATGTAGTGGCACAAAAAATAATTCTTTGTCTTAGAATCAATAGCTCTTAGGATGGCTGATTTGTCATATTTCTCTTGAATTTTGTTCTGTCTCATTAACATGGGAACTTTTATTTTTGCATTTTTGGCCGGGGCCAGGCTTGAACCCGCCACCCCTGGTGTATGGGGTTGGGGCCCTACTCCTTGAGCCACAGGCGCCGCCCTAAGATGGGAACATTTTAATGTTGTTAGTCTTTTTTTCCCTTTTTGGGGGGATATATACGTATATATATATGTAATTATACACACACGTACAGAGTCTTACTTTGTTGCACTTGGTAGAGTGCTGTGGTGTCACACAGCTCACAGCAACCTCCAACTCCTGGGCTTAAGTGATTATCTTGCCTCAGCCTCCCAAGTAGCTGGGCTACAGGCGCCCACCTCAATGCCTGGCTGTTTTTCCTGCATTTCTCATTGTTGCTTAGCTGGCGCAGGCTGGGTTTGAACCCGCCAGCCTCGGTATATGTGGCTGGCGCTGTAACCACTGTGCTACGGGCACCGAACCATATATATACAATTTTTATTTCAGATTAATATGAGGGTACAAATGATTAGGTTATGTTGTTCGTATTTGTAAGGTAAATTTCCAGGTGTAGTTGATCCCTTCATTCATGAAGTACACCGTATACCTTTACATTGTGAGAGTTTACCATTCCCCCTTCTGCCTTCTTCCTCTTTTTCCTGTGTCCCCTGCCCCCAAACTTGAATTTAATTATTTTTCTCTCCTGTGGGTGTATAGTTGTTTGTTGTGTGTGTGTTTGTTTGTTGGTTTCATATTAGTATTGAGTACATTAGATACTTATGTTTCCATTCTTATGAGACTTTACTAAGAAGAATGTGTTAACTCCATCCAGGAAAATACAAATGATGTAAAGTTTTCATCTTTTTTATGGATGAGTAGTATTCCATAGTATACATTTGCCATAGTTTATTAATCAAATCATGTGTTGGTGGGCACTTGGGTTGATTCTACAACTTGGTGATTGTGAATGATGAGCTACGATAAACATTTCTAGTCCTAATATCCTTATGGTAAAATAATTTTTTTTCTTCTGGGTAGATACTTAGTAGTGGAATTGTAGGATCAAATGGAAAGTCTACATTTAGCAATTTTGAGGAATCTCTGTACTTCTTTCCATAGAGGCTGTATTAGTTTGCAATCCCACCAGCAGTATAAAAGTATTCCTTTCTCTCTACATCTATGCCAGCATTTGTAGCTTTGATAGGATGTGGACTTTTCTCTGGGGTTAGGTGATATCTCAGAATGGTTTTGATTTGCATTTCTCCAACATTTAGGGGTGGTGCACATTTTTTTTTTAGCCATTTGTCTGTCTTCTTCAGATAAGTTTCTGTTTAGGTTTCTTGCCCACTGATAAATGAGATTGTTGGCTCTTATTCACTAATGTGAGTTCTCTTTAGATTCTAGTTATCAGTCTTTTGTCACATTTGTAGCATGCAAATATCTTTTCCTAGTCTGAAGGTTGTTTATTTGATTTAGTTGTTGTACCCTTGGCTGTGCAAATTTTTTTTTTTTTTTTAAGACAGTCTCACTCTCTTGCCCAGGCTGGACTGCAGTGATACCATTATCACTTACTGCAACCTCAGAATCCTGGGTTGCAGTAACTTTAAGCAATCCTTCTGCCTCAGACTCCTGAGTAGTAGTGGGGGCTACATGTGTGTGCCACCATGTGTAGCTAATTTAAAATTTCTTTACTGTAGAGATAGGGTGTCACTCTGTTTCCCAGGCTGGGCTCAAGCATTTCTTCTTCCTTGTCCTTCTAAACTGCTGAGATGATAGGTGTGAGCCACTGCATGTTGGCCCATGGTTGGTGTGTTCCAGATACCCTTTAGGAATATTAAAATAGTTCAAACCAGCACATTGTTCACTTTTAAAATGTGGTTTTATGAATTGTATTTTCTAAGGATTTCATGTCTCTAAACATACAAATTTATGACTTTTTTTTTTTTTTTTTTTACTATAGAAAGAATCTCTTTATGTTGCTCAGGCTAGATCTCCTGGTTCAAGGAATTCTCTTACCTCAGCCCTCCTAAGTCGCTGGGATTATAGGCATGTGCTTCCACACTTGGCTAATTTTTATCTTTTTTTTTTTTTTTTTGGCAGTTTTTGGCCAGGGCTAGGTTTGAACTTGCCACCTCTGGCATATGGGGCTAGTGCCCTACTCCTTTGAGCCACAGGTGCTGCCCTTTTATAATTTCTTTCTGTAGAGATAGGACCTATATTGGTAAAACTGGTTTCTAGCTGTTGGGGTAAGTGGGCCTCCTAGAGTGCTGGGATTACAGGCGTGAACCACCACTCCTGGTCTGTTTAGGCCTCTTTTCACAATCTGATATATAAATTTTGACTATGCTAGGGATCCTGTTTTAACACTTTTGTCTTGAATTTGTTTTGAAACTTGTGCACTTGAGGGAAGTCTTTTTTTTTTTTTGAGACGGAGCCTCAAGCTCTCCCCCTGGGTAGAGTGCTGTGATGTCACAGCTCATAGCAACCTCCAACTCCTGGGCTCAAGCGAGTCTCCTGCCTCAACCTCCCAAGTAGCTGGGACTACAGGCGCCCACCACAACGCCTGGCCATTTTTTGGTTGCAGCCATCATTGTTGTTTGGTGGGCCCGGGCTGGGGATTCGAACCCACCACCTTAGGTGTATGTGGCTGGTGCCTTAGCCCATTGAGCCACAGGCGCCGAGCCGAGGGATCTTGAGTTACTATTTATGTGTCTAATTTTTTCCTGACAATAATTGAACATAATCTAATTGCTTATGATGAGTTTAAAACATTAGTGTTTATTTGTGAATTTTGGTCTTATATACTTATAGAAATGCTTTTATTCTGCATTTTCATTTGAATTAACTTGCAAAATAAATGTGATATCCTGAATCTTTAGAAATACTGTATTTGGGGGCAGGACGCCGTGGCTCACGCCTTTAACTCTAGCATTCTGGGAGACAGAGGTGGGTGGATTGCTTGAGTTCAGGAGTTTGAGACCAGCCTGAGGAAGAGCTGAGACCCTGTCTCTAAAAATAGCTAACCTATAATCCCAGCTACTTGGAGGCTGAGACAAGAGGATCACTTGAGCTCAAGAGTTTGAGGTTGTTGTGAGCTGTGATGCCATGACACTCTACTGAGGGCAACAAAGTGAGTCTCTGTCCAAAAAAAAAAAAAAACACACATTGTATTTGGGCTGACTCTCTTGTTTGGTATTTGGAAATAGGTGAAGAAGTAACTCGAGAAGCCAAAAAATCACGGAAAGTAGGTGGCCTTACTGGTAGCAGTTCAGATGACAGCGGGAGTGAATCTGATGCCTCTGATAATGAAGAAAGTGACTATGAGAGCTCTAAAAACATGAGTTCTGGAGATGATGATGATTTTAACCCATTTAGAGATGAGTCTAGTGAGGATGATGAAGATGGTAAGTTCATCTATTTAATGTAAACTGAAAGACAGTTCATAGTCTAGTGTATTTAAAAATGAGGTATTGTATATAGCCTTTTTTGTCTGTACATTATAAATAATTGCACAGATTCTAATCTTTGATGGAAAACTCCAACCTTGTCTACCCTCTGTGGGCTTGAGCCTCAACCATGTGAGAATATGAACTCACCTTTGTGCAATTATTTTTAACCTCAAAATGTAGATTTTTGTTCCATAGTTTATGGATGGGATGTACTGGACTGCTGTAGTTGCTGATGATTTATAAGTTATTGGTCTAATCACCAAAAGAATGTCAAGGGTTGTTTTTTTGTTGTTGTTGAAGTTTGGCCGGGGCTGGGTTTGATCTCGTCACCCTCAATATATGGGGCTGGCACCCTACTCACTGAGCAGAGACGCCGCCTAAGGGTTGATTTACGTGAAGATTCTATCAATGTGTTAACAAAGGATTTCATGTACTTTTTCTTTAACATTCAGATCCCTGGTTAATCAGAAAAGACCACAAGAAGAACAAAGATAAAAAAAAGAAGAAAAGTATAGATCCCGATTCTATTCAAAGTGCCTTATTAGCATCAGGTCTTGGATCAAAACGACCTAGCTTTTCATCTACACCAGTTATCTCACCTGCTTCTAATAGTGCACCAGGTATTCGTATAGAAATTTGCATTGTCTGTAAAATGTACTTAAAATAGATACTTTAACTATGTACTGACATTCAATAAATGTTCTTTGCTTAGCTAACAGTAACACCAGTAGTAACAATAGCCTTATAACAAGTCAGGATGCTGTGGAAAGGGCCCAGCAGATGAAGAAAGACCTGCTTGATAAGCTAGAAAAATTAGCCGAAGACCTCCCTCCTAATACTTTGGATGAACTTATTGATGAACTTGGTGGCCCTGAGAATGTTGCTGAGGTAAATATGCCTTGATTGTGTCTATGTCACTTCTTAGTAACATTTTTGCCACTTTTCAAACCCAGTAAAATGAATGTGGTATTTTGGATATCATACATAATTTGTCTGAATTTTTTCCTTATACCTTTTTTTTTTTGAAGACAGAGTCTTTCACTGTTCACCCTTGGTAGAGTGCCATGGCATCATAGCTCCAGCTCATAGCAATCTTAAACTGTTGGGTTTAAGTGATTCTCTTTCCTCAGCCTCCAAAGTAGCTGGGACTACAGGCATCCTCCACAATGCCTGGCTATTTTTCTTTTGTTGTAGTAGTAGTTGTTTGGCGGTGGGGTTGGGTTCGAACCTCCCAGCCCCGCTGTATGTGACTGTGCCCTTGCTGCTGAGCTACAGGTGCCAAACCTTTTTTCTTATATCTTAGGACCTGTGTTTTACTTGATTTGTACTAGTACCAGTGATGTTTTACCCCTGGTATTAGAATGTCTGTTTAGAGCCACTAGTCTTGGTTATTGCACTTGTCATGCAGCTTTTGTGATTGAGGCTGATGTTTTAGAGACTGTGGTCCAGTGTTCTGTATCCCCCAATGCCTTGTCCAGTACTGAGCTCTAAGCACCATAGTGGATGCCTTATGATACTGTTTGGCTTCTCAGATGACTGGCCGTAAGGGGCGTGTTGTTAGCAATGATGATGGAAGCATATCTTATGAATCAAGATCTGAACTTGATGTGCCTGTGGAAATCCTAAACATCACAGAAAAACAAAGATTTATGGATGGAGATAAGGTATGTTTTTCTGGGATGGTTTTTAGTGAAAGAATCAAGGCTTATACATTTAGATTAAGGTTTAGAAAGCTTTTTTCACTTTTTTTTTATGTTTTTGGAGACGGAGTCTCACTTTTTTGCCTTGGGGTTGAGTGCTATGGCATCATCATAGCTGACCACAACCTTAAACTCTTGGGCTCAAGGAATCCTCTTGCCTCAGCCTCCTATCTAGCTGGGACTATAGGAGCCCACCACAATGCCTGGCTAATTTTTCTTTTTCTTTTTGGAGTTTACTGAGCTTTTTTTTTTTTTTAAATTAAACGTTAGCTGTGTACATTAATGCAATCATGGGGTACAGTAATTTTTCTATTTTTAGGAAAGATGGGGTCTTGTTCTTGCTTAGGCTAGTCTCAAACTCTGAGCTCAAGCAGTCTGCCCATCTCAGCCTCTGATTACACATGTGAGCCACTGTACCCAGCTCTCATTTTTTTATATACAGTAGCTTGCTCTGTCATCCAGGCTGTGTGGAATACAGTGATGTGATCATAGCTTACTATAACCTTGAACTGTAACCTTTTTGTTCAAGTGATCCTTCTGTTTCAGCCTCCTGAGTAGCTGGTAGTATATAAGTGTGCACCAAGACACCCAGTTAAAAACTTTTCAAAAAAAAATTTTGCAGGGCAGTGCCTATGGCTCAAAGGAGTAGGTTGCTGATCCCATATGCTGGAGGTTTAAACCCAGCCCTGGCCAAAAACTGCAAAAAAACTTTTTTTTACAGAGACAGGGTGTCTGCTACTCCAGCTGGTGTCTAACTCTTGGGCTCAAGCAATCTTCCCACCTCAGCCTCCTCCTACCTTTTTTTCTTTTAATGTAAATCTTGTATGTTGAATGTTGTTTCTTTGTTACTTTTTCTTTGTTTTTGAAAACAGACACTAAAACTGGAATAATGGCACATATGACTGTTTTACATCTTTTCATTATTTTATTGTAAGTTGAATATAATGCATCTTCTATGTTACACATTGAATTAGCCATGGCTCTTGATAGCTTTTGGAGGCTTCTGAAATCCTTTGGTTTTTTTTTTGAGACAATCTCAAGCTGTCACCCTGGGTAGAGTGCTATAGCATCATAGCTGACAGCAACCTCTGGCTCGAGCTCAAGTGATCCTCTTGCCTCGGCTTTTCTTTTCTTTTCTTTTCTTTCTTTCTTTCTTTTTTTTTTTTTTTAAATAAACAGTGTCTCATTTTATCACCTTTGGTAGAGTGCTGTGATGTCATAGCTCACAGCAACCTCCAGCTCCTGGGCTTAGGCAATTCTCTTGCCTCAGCCTCTTGAGTAACTAGGACTATAACGCATGGCTATTTTTTTGAGGGGAGGGCACCTTTTGGCCAGGGCTGGGTTTGATCCCACCACCTCCAGTATATGGGCCAGTGCCCTACTCACTGAGCCACAGGCCCTGCCCTACCCCTGGCTATTTTTTTGTTGTAGTTTGGCCAGGGCCAGGCTCAAACCCACCACCCTCAGTATATGGGCCTGGTACCCTACTCACAGAGCCACAGGTGCTGCCCAGTTTTTCTATTTTTAGTGGAGACGGGGTCTCGCTTTTGCTCAGGCTGATCTCAAACTCATGAGCTCAATCTATCCGCCTGGCCTCCAGAGTACTAGTATTACAGGTGTGAGCTACCACTCTTGGCCAGAAATCTTTAATAAGAATATAAAAATAGTCTGTGGTCATCTTAGTGTTTTTATATCTTAAGTCACTCTAGGGTCATTCTAATTTTGAGACTAGAATGATATTTAAGAGCATCTGGATTACTAGTATACTCTGGATTTGCTGTTCCTTTTATTGCTATATTATATTAAGATGATTTATTGTAAATGACTTGGAGATAGAACTGTCTGACCACTATAGTGAGTTTGGTTGCCTCCAGATGTTGTTTTTATAGACTTTAAATGTTAAATGGACTTATCAAAATCTATGTTTCTCAGACCTATTTTTTTCCCATCTAGTTGGAATAACTATAAGCATTTGCTGATAAGATTGATAAAAATTTGTACACTCAGCAACTTTTCAGAATAGCACCTCTTGAAATCCATTCCTTAATATAAAAGGAAGAATAAAATTTTACCTTTTAACCCCTTTTAAAAAATATTTCAATGAATTTCTCTGTCTTTGTAACTGGAAAAAGATGATAGTTGGCGTTATCAAATTTGTCTTTTAAAAATATGTGTGCAGTGACACATGCCTGTAGTCCCAACTGTTTAGGAGGCTGAGGTAGGAGGATCACCTGAGCCTAGTTCAAGGCCACACTGGCAGTATGAAGAGCCTCTGGGAGACAACCAAAATCTCTACAGTGGTCAGATATGGTGAGATATATTTTAAAGATTGCAGGTAGGTTTTTGTGGATTTTGTTTACGAGACAAGAGTCTCACTCTTTTACCTAGGCTAGAATGTGATGGTGTTTGCCTAGCTCACTACAATGTCAAACTCCTGGGCTCAAGTTATCTTTCTGCCTTAGACTTCTAAGTAGCTGGAACTACAGGGACCTACCACAACATCCGGATAATTTTTCTATTTTTATAGGGGTGGTGTCTCACTCTTGTTCAGGTTGATGTCAAACTCCGGAGCTCAAGTGATCTTACTGCTTTAGCCTCTTAGAGTGTCAGGATTACAGCCACGAGCTACTGTGCCCAGCCTAGTTTTAGCTTTTAATCAATAGAAAGCCCAAAATTACATCAGCTCAAATGTGATAGGTATTTTTCTCATGTACACACACTCGAGGGGGGTAGGTAGAGCCAGGGCTGTTATGGCCCCTTAAAGACTAGCCCTTTTCTGTGTTGAGTAACTTATGTGTGCCTACGCTTTCACGTTACCTCTGTTTCAACAGAGCTCTTCCAGATCCAGTTATTACCTCTATATTTTAGCTAGCAAAGAGAAGAAAAATGGAGGAAAAGGATACGTCTACTACTTTTATTTCCTAGATAGTATACGTAACAGCTATACCCTTCTGGCTAGAGCATGCCCACCCTTAGGTTTAAGGGAGACTGAGAAATAAAATCTTCATTCTGGGCAGCCCTTTACCTAGCTAAAATTGGAGGTCAGAAAATAGAGGAGTAGCTATTAGTATACCACCAATAGTTCATTGAAGGGCTTGAATTAAGTTACTGCCCCACTTATTCTTATGCAGAGTTGATTTTTTTCCCTTTACGTTTGATACAGAATATTGCTATCATCTCAGAAGCTGCCAGCTCTGGTATTTCATTACAAGCAGATCGGAGAGCTAAAAATCAAAGGCGAAGAGTTCATATGACTTTGGAATTACCCTGGAGTGCTGATAGAGCAATTCAACAATTTGGTAAGTTCCTATACTAGATTTCACTTAATGGATAACTGGGAATCACTGGGAAAATGTGTACCTATCAAATCCTGTTTTAATGTCAGCTTGTCACTCTAAATCTTTTGCGTTTAAGATGTGTTACAGGCTCGGCGCCTATGGCTCAAGTGGCTAAGGCGTCAGCCACATACACTTAAGGTGGCAGGTTCGAATCCAGCCTGGGCCTGCCAAACAACAATGATGGCTATAACCAAAAAAAATAGCCATGCGTTGTGGCGGGCACCTGTGGTCCTACCTCCTCAGGCAGGAGACTTGCTTGAGCCCAGGAGTTGGAAGTTGCTGTGAGCTGTGATGCCATAGCACTCTACCCAGGGGGACAGCCTAAGGCTCTATCTCAAAAATAAATAAATAAATAAGATGTATTACATATACTAGTGTGTTACGAATTCACTTTTCTTTTATTATTTTTTAAAATATGGAATGCTTCTCAAATTTGTGTATCATTTTGCGCAGAGGCCATGTTAATCTTCTCCATATCGTTCCAGTTTTAATATATGTGCTGCCGAAGCAAACACTTTATTTTTTAAATTTATTTTAGTTTTTTGAGATAGTTTCACTTTTTCATCTTCAGTAGAATGCTGTGGCATCATAGTTTACAGCAACAGTTCTTCTCCTGGACTCAAGCGATCCTCTTGCCTCCGTCTCCCGAAAAGCTGGGACACAGTCACCCTCCACAATGCCCGGCTAGTTTTTAGAGGCAAGGTCTTGCTCTTGCCAACGCTGGTCTCATTCTCCTAAGCTTGATCAAGCTGTTCACCCACTTTGACCTCCCAGAGTTTTTACCTATTTTAAAAGCGTTTCTGGCATTATATCCAAGAACAGGGATCATAATAAAAAGTGCTTTCCTTATAACTTTTTCAACCCTTAGTGGCCTCACATAACCAGTCCCTTCCCTTCCCTTCTGTCTTTATTTCTCTGTGACCCCGTGATTTGAAAAATTTCGGGAGAATCCAGAGTGACTTAATAGCAGCAACATTAAGATTAAGCATAATTGGGGTAGCAAGGTAGCAATAGTAATACTTCTGTCATTTGGCAGGTCTTTTTGTTTCTTTTCTGAGACAGTCTTATTCTGTCACCTTGGTTAGAGTGCCATAGTGTCATAGATTGCAGCAACCTTAAATTCTTTTTTTTTTTTTTTTTTGAGACAGAGTCTCACTTTATCACCCTTGGTAGAGTGCCATAGTGTCACAGGTGACAGCAACCTCCAACTTCTGGGCTTAGGCAGTTCTCTTGCCTCAGCCTCCCAAGTGGCTGGGACTACAGGTGCCTGCCACATTGCCCAGCTATTTTTTGTTGCAGTTTGGCCAGGGCCAGGGTACCCTTCGGTACCCACTGAGCCACAGGCACCAACTTCAACCTTAAATTCTTGTGCTCAAGTGATCTTGCCCCAACCTCGTAAGTATCTAGGACTGCAGGTGCCCTACGTAATGCCCAGCTAATTTTTTCTATTTTTCTTAGAGACGTGGTCTTACCCTTGCTCAGGCTAATTTCGAACTTAGGAGCTCAAGCAATCCACCTGCCTTGGCCTCCCCGAGTGCTTCGATTACAGGCATGAGCCTCCCAGACCAGCCTTGTCATTTGACACTTTAATGGCAGGTTATCTCCTTTCTTTTTCTTTTTTTTTTTTTTTGAGACAGAGTCTCAAGCTGTCACCCTAGGTAGAGTGCCGTGGCATTACAGCTCATAGCAACCTCTAACTCTTGGGTTTAAGTGATTATCTTGCCTCAACCTCCCAATAGGGGCCCACCTCAACGCCCTGATATTTTTTGTTGCAGTTGTTATTGTTTAGCTGGCCCCGGGTCAGGTTCAAACCCACCACCCTCTGCGCATATGGCTGGCACCATAACCACTGTGCTACGGGCACTGAACCTCCTTTCTTTTTATTTCTTTTTTCTTTTTTCTAGAGACGGAGTCTCACTTTGTCAACCTCAGTAGAGTGCTGTGGTGTCACAGCTGAGAGCAACCTCCAGCTCTTGGGCTTAGGCGATTCTCTTGCCTCAGCCTCCTGAGTAGCTGGGACTACAGGCGCCCACCACAATGTCCAGCTATTTTTGTTGCAGTTTGGCCAGGGCTGGGTTTGAACCTGGCGCCCTACTCACTCAGCCATAGGCACTGCCCCTCTTAGTTTTTTTTTTTGTTTGTTTGTTTGTTTGTTTGTTTGTTTGTTGTAGAGACAGAGTCTCACTTTATTGCCCTCAGTAGAGTGCTGTGGTGCCACACAGCTCACAGTAACCTCCAACTCCTAGGCTTAGGTGATTCTCTTGCCTCAGCCTCCCGAGTAGCTGGGACTACAGGCACCTGCTACAACGCCTGGCTATGTTTTTTTATTGTTGTAGTTTGTCTGGGGCCGGGAACCCGCCATCCTTGGCATATGGGGCCGATGCCCTACCCACTGAGCCACAGGTGCCGCCCTTTTTTTTTTTTTCTTTTTTTCTTTTGAGACAGAGTCTCTCAATGTCACCCTGGGTAGAGTGCCCTGGCATCACAGCAACCACAATGCCCAGCTATTTTTTGGTTTTCATCATCGTTTGGCAGGCCTGGGCTAGGTTTGAACCTGCCAGCTCTGTTGTATATGGCTGGTGCCCTAGCCGCTAAGCGACAGGTGCCAAGTTGTTCTCCTTTTTTTTTTTTTTTTTTTTTTTTGAGACAGAGCCTCAAGCTGTTCCTCCCCCCACCCGGGTAGAGTGCTATGGCATCACAGCTCACAGCAACTTCCAACTCCTGGGCTCAAGCGAGTCTCCTGCCTCAGCCTCCCAAGTAGCTGGGACCACAGGCGCCTGCCACAACACCCAGCTATTTTTTGGTTTCAGCCATCATTTTTGTTTTTGGTGGGCCGGGCTGGATTCGAACCCACAAGCTCAGGTGTATGTGGCTGATGCCTTAGCCACTTTAGCCACAGGTACCGAGCTGTTCTCTCCTTCCTTAAGCAGGAGTATTGCTCTGAACATGGATGTAATTCACGTAAAGTGTTTATGATTTTGTACTTTTCTTTGTAATAAATGCACCATAGAATACTAGGGTTTTTTTTTTTTACTTTTGTGGGGAGTTTGATAAATGTTATCTTTAATATTTTCTTTTGTTGAACCAGGCGTGGTGGAGGCCTGTAATCCCAGCACTCTGGGTGGCCAAGGCAGATGGATTGCTTGAGCTCAGGAGTTCAAGACCAGCCTGAGCAAGAGCAAGGCTCTGTTTCTAAAAATAGTGGGAAGTTGTGGCTGGCGCCTATATAGTCTCAGCTACTTGGGAGGCTGAGGCAAAAGGATAGCTTGAGCCCAAGAGTTTGAGGTTGCTGTGAGTTAATAATGCCAGGGCACTTTACCAAGGGTGATCAACTGAGATTCCGTCTCAAAAATTTTTTTTTCTTTTGTTAATGGGTTTCTCAACCATTTAGTGGTAAGTTTTAGGAATAGATCTCAGAAGAATATTTTGTCTCTAGTGAACATAGTGATCTTGTATAAAAATGTCGTTACAGGACGAACTCATAGATCAAACCAAGTTACTGCTCCCGAGTATGTCTTTTTGATATCTGAATTGGCAGGAGAACAGAGATTTGCATCTATTGTTGCTAAAAGACTTGAGAGTTTGGTAAGTTTTTTTTGAGTTTTTTGAATGAGTGTAAGTGATAATATGTTTTATTTGTTTTCTGGTCTAAAGTTAACTGTACCTTGATTGGAAATTTTATGTTTTGGTAGGGGGCACTTACACATGGTGACAGAAGAGCAACAGAATCCAGAGATCTGAGCAGATTTAACTTTGACAATAAGGTACGTTTCAGCTTCTAGCTATCTCTGAAAACTAGTGTCATGTATTGTGCTTGTAGCAAAAAGATAAGAAAAGTAGTTACTGTTTAAAATTGAAAACTTCTTGCCCTTACCTTTTTGCTTTAAATTCATGGCTTCCTGTAAGAGAGAATTTCACATGTTAGATCTTTGGTGATTAACTCTGCATTATTTTTATTTTTTATTCTTTTTTTTTTTTTTGAGACAGAGCCTCAAGCTGTCCCCCAGGGTAGAGTGCTATGGCATCACAGCTCACAGCAACCTCCAACTTCTGGGCTCAAGCGAGTCTCCCATCTCAGTCTCCCAAGTAGATGGGACCACAGGCGCCCGCCACAGCGCCAGGCTATTTTTTGGTTGCAGCCATTATTCTTGTTTGGTGGGCCCAGGCTGGATTCGAACCCACCACCTTAGGTGTATGTGGCTGGCGCCTTAGCCACTTGAGCCACAGGTGCTAAGCCAAGACAGAGTCTTCTATGTCACTCTCAGTAGAGTGCTATGGTTTGTGGTGTCACAGCTCACAGCAACCTCAAACTCTTGGGCTTAAGTGATTCTCTCTTGCCTCAGCCCCTAAGTAGCTAGGACTGTAGGCACCCGCCACAACGCCCAGCTATTTTTTTCTTACAGTTGTCATTATTGTTTAGCTGGCCCTGGTCAGGTTTGAACCCACCAGCCTTGGTGTACGTGCCTGGTGCCATAACCACTGTGCTACTGGTGCTGAGCCATAATTGAATTTATTTATTGAATGTCTGCTATGTGCAGTGGGAGGAATCAGGTAGTATTTTATATATATATATTTTTAAAGATACTTGAGAACTATTACCATGTGACTCTATTTATGATTTATCCTGGCCAGGCGCGGTGGTTCATGCCTGTAATCCCAGCAATTTGGGAGGCCCAGGTGGGTCTTGAGCTCAGGAGTTTGAGACCAGCCTGAGCAAGAGGGAGACCCCATTTCTAAAATCACCTATTCATTGTGTTGGGCACTTATAGTCCTAGCTTTAGCAAAAGTGAGACTCTTGTCTCAAAAAAAAAGAAAACAACCAACTTTTGTTTGTTTAAAGGTTCAACCTCAAACTCTTGGGCTTAAGCATTCCTCCCATGCCTCAGCTGCTTGAGTAGCTGGGAGTATGCACCACCATACCAAGCTAATTGTTAAAATTTATTAGAGACAGAGTATTGCTATATTTCCCAGGCTGGTCACAAAATTATTGGCCTCAAGTAATTCTTCCAAATTTGTGAGATTACAGGTGTGAGCCACTGTTCTGGGCCTTTTTGTTGGCAGGGGAGGAGTGATGCGGTCTTGTTACTTTGTCCAGGGTTGTCTCAGTCCAAGTGGGGTCAGTCATTCCTCCCACCTAAGCCTCCCATTGTTTTTTTTTTTTTTTGGCCATGGCTGGGTTTGAACCCACCGCCTCTGGTATATGAGGCTGGTACCCTACTCCTTGAGACACAGGCTGTTTTTTTTTTTTTTTTGAGACGGAGCCTCAAGCTATCCCCCTGGGTAGAGTGCCATGGCATCATAGCTCATAGCAACCTCCAACTCCTGGGCTCAAGTGAGTCTCCTGCCTCTGCCTCCCAAGTAGCTGGGACCACAGGTGCCCGCCACAACACCCGACCATTTTTTAGTTGCAGCCATCATTGTTGTTTGGC